>JAXIVJ010008953.1:7500-37500 GCA_036785665.1 Chirona hameri
AGCAGCAGCAGCAGCAGCAGCAGCAGCAGCAGCAAGCAGCAGCAGCAGCAGCAGCAGGCAGCAGCAGCAGCAGCAGCAGCAGCAGCAGCAGCAGCAGCAGCAGCAGCAGCAGCAGCAGCAGCAGCAGCAGCAGCAGCAGCAGCAGCAGCAGCAGCAGCAGCAGCAGCAGCAGCAGCAGCAGCAGCAGCAGCAGCAGCAGCAGCAGCAGCAGCAGCAGCACAGCAGCAGCAGCAGCAGCAGCAGCAGCAGCAGCAGCACAGCAGCAGCAGCAGCAGCAGCAGCAGCAGCAGCAGCAGCAGCAGCAGCAGCAGCAGCAGCAGCAGCAGCAGCAGCAGCAGCAGCAGCAGCAGCAGCAGCCAGCAGCAGCAGCAGCAGCAGCAGCAGCAGCAGCAGCAGCAGCAGCAGCAGCAGCAGCAGCAGCAGCAGCAGCAGCAGCAGCAGCAGCAGCAGCAGCAGCAGCAGCAGCAGCAGCAGCAGCAGCAGCAGCAGCAGCAGCAGCAGCAGCAGCCAGCAGCAGCAGCAGCAGCAGCAGCAGCAGCTGCAGCAGCAGCAGCAGCAGCAGCAGCAGCAGCAGCAGCAGCAGCAGCAGCAGCAGCAGCAGCAGCAGCAGCAGCAGCAGCAGCAGCAGCAGCAGCAGCAGCAGCAGCAGCAGCAGCAGCAGCAGCAGCAGCAGCAGCAGCAGCAGCAGCAGCAGCAGCAGCAGCAGCAGCAGCAGCAGCAGCAGCAGCAGCAGCAGCAGCAGCAGCAGCAGCAGCAGCAGCAGCAGCAGCAGCAGCAGCAGCAGCAGCAGCAGCAGCAGCAGCAGCAGCAGCAGCAGCAGCAGCAGCAGCAGCAGCAGCAGCAGCAGCAGCAGCAGCAGCAGCAGCAGCAGCAGCAGCAGCAGCAGCAGCAGCAGCAGCAGCAGCAGCAGCAGCGCACAGCAGCAGCAGCAGCAGCAGCAGCAGCAGCAGCAGCAGCAGCAGCAGCAGCAGCAGCAGCAGCAGCAGCAGCAGCAGCAGCAGCAGCAGCAGCAGCAGCAGCAGCAGCAGCAGCAGCAGCAGCAGCAGCAGCAGCAGCAGCAGCAGCAGCAGCAGCAGCAGCAGCAGCAGCAGCAGCAGCAGCAGCAGCAGCAGCAGCAGCAGCAGCAGCAGCAGCAGCAGCAGCAGCAGCAGCAGCAGCAGCAGCAGCAGCAGCAGCAGCAGCAGCAGCAGCAGCAGCAGCAGCAGCAGCAGCAGCAGCAGCAGCAGCAGCAGCAGCAGCAGCAGCAGCAGCAGCAGCAGCAGCAGCAGCAGCAGCAGCAGCAGCAGCAGCAGCAGCAGCAGCAGCAGCCTAGCAGCAGCAGCACAGCAGCAGCAGCAGCAGCAGCAGCAGCAGCAGCAGCAGCAGCAGCAGCAGCAGCAGCAGCAGCAGCAGCAGCAGCAGCAGCAGCAGCAGCAGCAGCAGCAGCAGCAGCAGCAGCAGCAGCAGCAGCAGCAGCAGCAGCAGCAGCAGCAGCAGCAGCAGCAGCAGCAGCAGCAGCAGCAGCAGCTGCAGCAGCAGCAGCAGCAGCACAGCAGCAGCAGCAGCAGCAGCAGCAGCAGCAGCAGCAGCAGCAGCAGCAGCAGCAGCAGCAGCAGCAGCAGCAGCAGCAGCAGCAGCAGCAGCAGCAGCAGCAGCAGCAGCAGCAGCAGCAGCAGCAGCAGCAGCAGCAGCAGCAGCAGCAGCAGCAGCAGCAGCCAGCAGCAGCAGCAGCAGCAGCAGCAGCAGCAGCAGCAGCAGCAGCAGCAGCAGCAGCAGCAGCAGCAGCAGCAGCAGCAGCAGCAGCAGCAGCAGCAGCAGCAGCAGCAGCAGCAGCAGCAGCAGCAGCAGCAGCAGCAGCAGCAGCAGCAGCAGCAGCAGCAGCAGCAGCACAGCAGCAGCAGCAGCAGCAGCAGCAGCAGCAGCAGCAGCAGCAGCAGCAGCAGCAGCAGCAGCAGCAGCAGCAGCAGCAGCAGCAGCAGCAGCAGCAGCAGCAGCAGCAGCAGCAGCAGCAGCAGCAGCAGCAGCAGCAGCAGCAGCAGCAGCAGCAGCAGCAGCAGCAGCAGCAGCAGCAGCAGCAGCAGCAGCAGCAGCAGCAGCAGCAGCAGCAGCAGCAGCAGCAGCAAGCAGCAGCAGCAGCAGCAGCAGCAGCAGCAGCAGCAGCAGCAGCAGCAGCAGCAGCAAGCAGCAGCAGCAGCAGCAGCAGCAGCAGCAGCAGCAGCAGCAGCAGCAGCAGCAGCAGCAGCAGCAGCAGCAGCAGCAGCAGCAGCAGCAGCAGCAGCAGCAGCAGCAGCAGCAGCAGCAGCAGCAGCAGCAGCAGCAGGCAGCAGCAGCAGCAGCAGCAGCAGCAGCAGCAGCAGCAGCAGCAGCAGCAGCAGCAGCAGCAGCAGCAGCAGCAGCAGCAGCAGCAGCAGCAGCAGCAGCAGCAGCAGCAGCAGCAGCAGCAGCAGCAGCAGCAGCAGCAGCAGCAGCAGCAGCAGCAGCAGCAGCAGCAGCAGCAGCAGCAGCAGCCAGCAGCAGCAGCAGCAGCAGCAGCAGCAGCAGCAGCAGCAGCAGCAGCAGCAGCAGCAGCAGCAGCAGCAGCAGCAGCAGCAGCAGCAGCAGCAGCAGCAGCAGCAGCAGCAGCAGCAGCAGCAGCAGCAGCAGCAGCAGCAGCAGCAGCAGCAGCAGCAGCCAGCAGCAGCAGCAGCAGCAGCAGCAGCAGCAGCAGCAGCAGCAGCAGCAGCAGCAGCAGCAGCAGCAGCAGCAGCAGCAGCAGCAGCAGCACAGCAGCAGCAGCAGCAGCAGCAGCAGCAGCAGCAGCAGCAGCAGCAGCAGCAGCAGCAGCAGCAGCAGCAGCAGCAGCAGCAGCAGCAGCAGCAGCAGCAGCAGCACAGCAGCAGCAGCAGCAGCAGCAGCAGCAGCAGCAGCAGCAGCAGCAGCAGCAGCAGCAGCAGCAGCAGCAGCACAGCAGCAGCAGCAGCAGCAGCAGCAGCAGCAGCAGCAGCAGCAGCAGCAGCAGCAGCAGCAGCAGCAGCAGCAGCAGCAGCAGCAGCAGCAGCAGCAGCAGCAGCAGCAGCAGCAGCAGCAGCAGCAGCAGCAGCAGCAGCAGCAGCAGCAGCAGCAGCAGCAGCAGCAGCAGCAGCAGCAGCAGCAGCAGCAGCAGCAGCAGCAGCAGCAGCAGCAGCAGCAGCAGCAGCAGCAGCAGCAGCACACAGCAGCACAGCAGCAGCAGCAGCAGCAGCAGCAGCAGCAGCAGCAGCAGCAGCAGCAGCAGCAGCAGCAGCAGCAGCAGCAGCAGCAGCAGCAGCAGCAGCAGCAGCAGCAGCAGCAGCAGCAGCAGCAGCAGCAGCAGCAGCAGCAGCAGCAGCAGCAGCAGCAGCAGCAGCAGCAGCAGCAGCAGCAGCAGCAGCAGCAGCAGCAGCAGCAGCAGCAGCAGCAGCAGCAGCAGCAGCAGCAGCAGCAGCAGCAGCAGCAGCAGCAGCAGCAGCAGCAGCAGCAGCAGCAGCAGCAGCACAGCAGCAGCAGCAGCAGCAGCAGCAGCAGCAGCAGCAGCAGCAGCAGCAGCAGCAGCAGCAGCAGCAGCAGCAGCAGCAGCAGCAGCAGCAGCAGCAGCAGCAGCAGCAGCAGCAGCAGCAGCAGCAGCAGCAGCAGCAGCAGCAGCAGCAGCAGCAGCAGCAGCAGCAGCAGCAGCAGCAGCAGCAGCAGCAGCAGCAGCAGCAGCAGCAGCAGCAGCAGCAGCAGCAGCAGCAGCAGCAGCAGCAGCAGCAGCAGCAGCAGCAGCAGCAGCAGCAGCAGCAGCAGCAGCAGCAGCAGCAGCAGCAGCAGCAGCAGCAGCAGCAGCAGCAGCAGCAGCAGCAGCAGCAGCAGCAGCAGCAGCAGCAGCAGCAGCAGCAAGCAGCAGCAGCAGCAGCAGCAGCAGCAGCAGCAGCAGCAGCAGCAGCAGCAGCAGCAGCAGCAGCAGCAGCAGCAGCAGCAGCAGCAGCAGCAGCAGCAGCAGCAGCAGCAGCAGCAGCAGCAGCAGCAGCAGCAGCAGCAGCAGCAGCAGCAGCAGCAGCAGCAGCAGCAGCAAGCAGCAGCAGCAGCAGCAGCAGCAGCAGCAGCAGCAGCAGCAGCAGCAGCAGCAGCAGCAGCAGCAGCAGCAGCAGCAGCAGCAGCAGCAGCAGCAGCAGCAGCAGCAGCAGCAGCAGCAGCAGCACAGCAGCAGCAGCAGCAGCAGCAGCAGCAGCAGCAGCAGCAGCAGCAGCAGCAGCAGCAGCAGCAGCAGCAGCAGCAGCAGCAGCAGCAGCAGCAGCAGCAGCAGCAGCAGCAGCAGCAGCAGCAGCAGCAGCAGCAGCAGCAGCAGCAGCAGCAGCAGCAGCAGCAGCAGCAGCAGCAGCAGCAGCAGCAGCAGCAGCAGCAGCAGCAGCAGCAGCAGCAGCAGCAGCAAGCAGCAGCAGCAGCAGCAGCAGCAGCAGCAGCAGCAGCAGCAGAGCAGCAGCAGCAGCAGCAGCAGCAGCAGCAGCAGCAGCAGCAGCAGCAGCAGCAGCAGCAGCAGCAGCAGCAGCAGCAGGCAGCAGCAGCAGCAGCAGCAGCAGCAGCAGCAGCAGGCAGCAGGCAGCAGCAGCAGCAGCAGCAGCAGCAGCAGCAGCAGCAGCAGCAGCAGCAGCAGCAGCAGCAGCAGCAGCAGCAGCAGCAGCAGCAGCAGCAGCAGCAGCAGCAGCAGCAGCAGCAGCAGCAGCAGCAGCAGCAGCAGCAGCAGCAGCAGCAGCAGCAGCAGCAGCAGCAGCAGCAGCAGCAGCAGCAGCAGCAGCAGCAGCAGCAGCAGCAGCAGCAGCAGCAGCAGCAGCAGCAGCAGCAGCAGCAGCGAGCAGCAGCACAGCAGCAGCAGCAGCAGCAGCAGCAGCAGCAGCAGCAGCAGCAGCAGCAGCAGCAGCAGCAGCAGCAGCAGCAGCAGCAGCAGCAGCAGCAGCAGCAGCAGCAGCAGCAGCAGCAGCAGCAGCAGCAGCAGCAGCAGCAGCAGCAGCAGCAGCAGCAGCAGCAGCAGCAGCAGCAGCAGCAGCAGCAGCAGCAGCAGCAGCAGCAGCAGCAGCAGCAGCAGCAGCAGCAGCAGCAGCAGCAGCAGCAGCAGCAGCAGCAGCAGCAGCAGCAGCAGCAGCAGCAGCAGCAGCAGCAGCAGCAGCAGCAGCAGCAGCAGCAGCAGCAGCAGCAGCAGCAGCAGCAGCAGCAGCAGCAGCAGCAGCAGCAGCAGCAGCAGCAGCAGCAGCAGCAGCAGCAGCAGCAGCAGCAGCAGCAGCAGCAGCAGCAGCAGCAGCAGCAGCAGCAGCAGCAGCAGCAGCAGCAGCAGCAGCAGCAGCAGCAGCAGCAGCAGCAGCAGCAGCAGCAGCAGCAGCAGCAGCAGCAGCAGCAGCAGCAGCAGCAGCAGCAGCAGCAGCAGCAGCAGCAGCAGCAGCAGCAGCAGCAGCAGCAGCAGCAGCAGCAGCAGCAGCAGCAGCAGCAGCAGCAGCAGCAGCAGCAGCAGCAGCAGCAGCAGCAGCAGCAGCAGCAGCAGCAGCAGCAGCAGCAGCAGCAGCAGCAGCAGCAGCAGCAGCACAGCAGCAGCAGCAGCAGCAGCAGCCAGCAGCAGCAGCAGCAGCAGCAGCAGCAGCAGCAGCAGCAGCAGCAGCAGCAGCAGCAGCAGCAGCAGCAGCAGCAGCAGCAGCAGCAGCAGCAGCAGCAGCAGCAGCAGCAGCAGCAGCAGCAGCAGCAGCAGCAGCAGCAGCAGCAGCAGCAGCAGCAGCAGCAGCAGCAGCAGCAGCAGCAGCAGCAGCAGCAGCAGCAGCAGCAGCAGCAGCAGCAGCAGCAGCAGCCAGCAGCAGCAGCAGCAGCAGCAGCAGCAGCAGCAGCAGCAGCAGCAGCAGCAGCAGCAGCAGCAGCAGCAGCAGCAGCAGCAGCAGCAGCAGCAGCAGCAGCAGCAGCAGCAGCAGCAGCAGCAGCAGCAGCAGCAGCAGCAGCAGCAGCAGCAGCAGCAGCAGCAGCAGCAGCAGCAGCAGCAGCAGCAGCAGCAGCAGCAGCAGCAGCAGCAGCAGCAGCAGCAGCAGCAGCAGCAGCAGCAGCAGCAGCAGCAGCAGCAGCAGCAGCAGCAGCAGCAGCAGCAGCAGCAGCAGCAGCAGCAGCAGCAGCAGCAGCAGCAGCAGCAGCAGCAGCAGCAGCAGCAGCAGCAGCAGCAGCAGCAGCAGCAGCAGCAGCAGCAGCAGCAGCAGCAGCAGCAGCAGCAGCAGCAGCAGCAGCAGCAGCAGCAGCAGCAGCAGCAGCAGCAGCAGCAGCAGCAGCAGCAGCAGCAGCAGCAGCAGCAGCAGCAGCAGCAGCAGCAGCAGCAGCAGCAGCAGCAGCAGCAGCAGCAGCAGCAGCAGCAGCAGCAGCAGCAGCAGCAGCAGCAGCAGCAGCAGCAGCAGCAGCAGCAGCAGCAGCAGCAGCAGCAGCAGCAGCAGCAGCAGCAGCAGCAGCAGCAGCAGCAGCAGCAGCAGCAGCAGCAGCAGCAGCAGCAGCAGCAGCAGCAGCAGCAGCAGCAGCAGCAGCAGCAGCAGCAGCAGCAGCAGCAGCAGCAGCAGCAGCAGCAGCAGCAGCAGCAGCAGCAGCAGCAGCAGCAGCAGCAGCAGCAGCAGCAGCAGCAGCAGCAGCAGCAGCAGCAGCAGCAGCAGCAGCAGCAGCAGCAGCAGCAGCAGCAGCAGCAGCAGCAGCAGCAGCAGCAGCAGCAGCAGCAGCAGCAGCAGCAGCAGCAGCAGCAGCAGCAGCAGCAGCAGCAGCAGCAGCAGCAGCAGCAGCAGCAGCAGCAGCAGCAGCAGCAGCAGCAGCAGCAGCAGCAGCAGCAGCAGCAGCAGCAGCAGCAGCAGCAGCAGCAGCAGCAGCAGCAGCAGCAGCAGCAGCAGCAGCAGCAGCAGCAGCAGCAGCAGCAGCAGCAGCAGCAGCAGCAGCAGCAGCAGCAGCAGCAGCAGCAGCAGCAGCAGCAGCAGCAGCAGCAGCAGCAGCAGCAGCAGCAGCAGCAGCAGCAGCAGCAGCAGCAGCAGCAGCAGCAGCAGCAGCAGCAGCAGCAGCAGCAGCAGCAGCAGCAGCAGCAGCAGCAGCAGCAGCAGCAGCAGCAGCAGCAGCAGCAGCAGCAGCAGCAGCAGCAGCAGCAGCAGCAGCAGCAGCAGCAGCAGCAGCAGCAGCAGCAGCAGCAGCAGCAGCAGCAGCAGCAGCAGCAGCAGCAGCAGCAGCAGCAGCAGCAGCAGCAGCAGCAGCAGCAGCAGCAGCAGCAGCAGCAGCAGCAGCAGCAGCAGCAGCAGCAGCAGCAGCAGCAGCAGCAGCAGCAGCAGCAGCAGCAGCAGCAGCAGCAGCAGCAGCAGCAGCAGCAGCAGCAGCAGCAGCAGCAGCAGCAGCAGCAGCAGCAGCAGCAGCAGCAGCAGCAGCAGCAGCAGCAGCAGCAGCAGCAGCAGCAGCAGCAGCAGCAGCAGCAGCAGCAGCAGCAGCAGCAGCAGCAGCAGCAGCAGCAGCAGCAGCAGCAGCAGCAGCAGCAGCAGCAGCAGCAGCAGCAGCAGCAGCAGCAGCAGCAGCAGCAGCAGCAGCAGCAGCAGCAGCAGCAGCAGCAGCAGCAGCAGCAGCAGCAGCAGCAGCAGCAGCAGCAGCAGCAGCAGCAGCAGCAGCAGCAGCAGCAGCAGCAGCAGCAGCAGCAGCAGCAGCAGCAGCAGCAGCAGCAGCAGCAGCAGCAGCAGCAGCAGCAGCAGCAGCAGCAGCAGCAGCAGCAGCAGCAGCAGCAGCAGCAGCAGCAGCAGCAGCAGCAGCAGCAGCAGCAGCAGCAGCAGCAGCAGCAGCAGCAGCAGCAGCAGCAGCAGCAGCAGCAGCAGCAGCAGCAGCAGCAGCAGCAGCAGCAGCAGCAGCAGCAGCAGCAGCAGCAGCAGCAGCAGCAGCAGCAGCAGCAGCAGCAGCAGCAGCAGCAGCAGCAGCAGCAGCAGCAGCAGCAGCAGCAGCAGCAGCAGCAGCAGCAGCAGCAGCAGCAGCAGCAGCAGCAGCAGCAGCAGCAGCAGCAGCAGCAGCAGCAGCAGCAGCAGCAGCAGCAGCAGCAGCAGCAGCAGCAGCAGCAGCAGCAGCAGCAGCAGCAGCAGCAGCAGCAGCAGCAGCAGCAGCAGCAGCAGCAGCAGCAGCAGCAGCAGCAGCAGCAGCAGCAGCAGCAGCAGCAGCAGCAGCAGCAGCAGCAGCAGCAGCAGCAGCAGCAGCAGCAGCAGCAGCAGCAGCAGCAGCAGCAGCAGCAGCAGCAGCAGCAGCAGCAGCAGCAGCAGCAGCAGCAGCAGCAGCAGCAGCAGCAGCAGCAGCAGCAGCAGCAGCAGCAGCAGCAGCAGCAGCAGCAGCAGCAGCAGCAGCAGCAGCAGCAGCAGCAGCAGCAGCAGCAGCAGCAGCAGCAGCAGCAGCAGCAGCAGCAGCAGCAGCAGCAGCAGCAGCAGCAGCAGCAGCAGCAGCAGCAGCAGCAGCAGCAGCAGCAGCAGCAGCAGCAGCAGCAGCAGCAGCAGCAGCAGCAGCAGCAGCAGCAGCAGCAGCAGCAGCAGCAGCAGCAGCAGCAGCAGCAGCAGCAGCAGCAGCAGCAGCAGCAGCAGCAGCAGCAGCAGCAGCAGCAGCAGCAGCAGCAGCAGCAGCAGCAGCAGCAGCAGCAGCAGCAGCAGCAGCAGCAGCAGCAGCAGCAGCAGCAGCAGCAGCAGCAGCAGCAGCAGCAGCAGCAGCAGCAGCAGCAGCAGCAGCAGCAGCAGCAGCAGCAGCAGCAGCAGCAGCAGCAGCAGCAGCAGCAGCAGCAGCAGCAGCAGCAGCAGCAGCAGCAGCAGCAGCAGCAGCAGCAGCAGCAGCAGCAGCAGCAGCAGCAGCAGCAGCAGCAGCAGCAGCAGCAGCAGCAGCAGCAGCAGCAGCAGCAGCAGCAGCAGCAGCAGCAGCAGCAGCAGCAGCAGCAGCAGCAGCAGCAGCAGCAGCAGCAGCAGCAGCAGCAGCAGCAGCAGCAGCAGCAGCAGCAGCAGCAGCAGCAGCAGCAGCAGCAGCAGCAGCAGCAGCAGCAGCAGCAGCAGCAGCAGCAGCAGCAGCAGCAGCAGCAGCAGCAGCAGCAGCAGCAGCAGCAGCAGCAGCAGCAGCAGCAGCAGCAGCAGCAGCAGCAGCAGCAGCAGCAGCAGCAGCAGCAGCAGCAGCAGCAGCAGCAGCAGCAGCAGCAGCAGCAGCAGCAGCAGCAGCAGCAGCAGCAGCAGCAGCAGCAGCAGCAGCAGCAGCAGCAGCAGCAGCAGCAGCAGCAGCAGCAGCAGCAGCAGCAGCAGCAGCAGCAGCAGCAGCAGCAGCAGCAGCAGCAGCAGCAGCAGCAGCAGCAGCAGCAGCAGCAGCAGCAGCAGCAGCAGCAGCAGCAGCAGCAGCAGCAGCAGCAGCAGCAGCAGCAGCAGCAGCAGCAGCAGCAGCAGCAGCAGCAGCAGCAGCAGCAGCAGCAGCAGCAGCAGCAGCAGCAGCAGCAGCAGCAGCAGCAGCAGCAGCAGCAGCAGCAGCAGCAGCAGCAGCAGCAGCAGCAGCAGCAGCAGCAGCAGCAGCAGCAGCAGCAGCAGCAGCAGCAGCAGCAGCAGCAGCAGCAGCAGCAGCAGCAGCAGCAGCAGCAGCAGCAGCAGCAGCAGCAGCAGCAGCAGCAGCAGCAGCAGCAGCAGCAGCAGCAGCAGCAGCAGCAGCAGCAGCAGCAGCAGCAGCAGCAGCAGCAGCAGCAGCAGCAGCAGCAGCAGCAGCAGCAGCAGCAGCAGCAGCAGCAGCAGCAGCAGCAGCAGCAGCAGCAGCAGCAGCAGCAGCAGCAGCAGCAGCAGCAGCAGCAGCAGCAGCAGCAGCAGCAGCAGCAGCAGCAGCAGCAGCAGCAGCAGCAGCAGCAGCAGCAGCAGCAGCAGCAGCAGCAGCAGCAGCAGCAGCAGCAGCAGCAGCAGCAGCAGCAGCAGCAGCAGCAGCAGCAGCAGCAGCAGCAGCAGCAGCAGCAGCAGCAGCAGCAGCAGCAGCAGCAGCAGCAGCAGCAGCAGCAGCAGCAGCAGCAGCAGCAGCAGCAGCAGCAGCAGCAGCAGCAGCAGCAGCAGCAGCAGCAGCAGCAGCAGCAGCAGCAGCAGCAGCAGCAGCAGCAGCAGCAGCAGCAGCAGCAGCAGCAGCAGCAGCAGCAGCAGCAGCAGCAGCAGCAGCAGCAGCAGCAGCAGCAGCAGCAGCAGCAGCAGCAGCAGCAGCAGCAGCAGCAGCAGCAGCAGCAGCAGCAGCAGCAGCAGCAGCAGCAGCAGCAGCAGCAGCAGCAGCAGCAGCAGCAGCAGCAGCAGCAGCAGCAGCAGCAGCAGCAGCAGCAGCAGCAGCAGCAGCAGCAGCAGCAGCAGCAGCAGCAGCAGCAGCAGCAGCAGCAGCAGCAGCAGCAGCAGCAGCAGCAGCAGCAGCAGCAGCAGCAGCAGCAGCAGCAGCAGCAGCAGCAGCAGCAGCAGCAGCAGCAGCAGCAGCAGCAGCAGCAGCAGCAGCAGCAGCAGCAGCAGCAGCAGCAGCAGCAGCAGCAGCAGCAGCAGCAGCAGCAGCAGCAGCAGCAGCAGCAGCAGCAGCAGCAGCAGCAGCAGCAGCAGCAGCAGCAGCAGCAGCAGCAGCAGCAGCAGCAGCAGCAGCAGCAGCAGCAGCAGCAGCAGCAGCAGCAGCAGCAGCAGCAGCAGCAGCAGCAGCAGCAGCAGCAGCAGCAGCAGCAGCAGCAGCAGCAGCAGCAGCAGCAGCAGCAGCAGCAGCAGCAGCAGCAGCAGCAGCAGCAGCAGCAGCAGCAGCAGCAGCAGCAGCAGCAGCAGCAGCAGCAGCAGCAGCAGCAGCAGCAGCAGCAGCAGCAGCAGCAGCAGCAGCAGCAGCAGCAGCAGCAGCAGCAGCAGCAGCAGCAGCAGCAGCAGCAGCAGCAGCAGCAGCAGCAGCAGCAGCAGCAGCAGCAGCAGCAGCAGCAGCAGCAGCAGCAGCAGCAGCAGCAGCAGCAGCAGCAGCAGCAGCAGCAGCAGCAGCAGCAGCAGCAGCAGCAGCAGCAGCAGCAGCAGCAGCAGCAGCAGCAGCAGCAGCAGCAGCAGCAGCAGCAGCAGCAGCAGCAGCAGCAGCAGCAGCAGCAGCAGCAGCAGCAGCAGCAGCAGCAGCAGCAGCAGCAGCAGCAGCAGCAGCAGCAGCAGCAGCAGCAGCAGCAGCAGCAGCAGCAGCAGCAGCAGCAGCAGCAGCAGCAGCAGCAGCAGCAGCAGCAGCAGACAGATGGAGAGCAGTCGGCACCGTCCGCCGCCGGACCGGCGGACTCTCCTGGCTCCGTCCTCAGCCGATTACAGACCCGCTTCCAGCAGTCCTCTGAGGACCTGTGGATGACCAAGGTCAGGCAGACGGGAGCGGCGACAGTGGCGGATCTACGTTAGGGCAAAACAGGCAATTCCCCCCCCCCCCCAACCCCCCCCCCCCCCCCCCCAAAAAAAAAACACGAAAAATCGGTAGGCAAACGTATGCCCCCCCCCCCACACTCCAAACCGTTCCGGGAGGTTGGGATTTATATTCCGGAAAGTCGTGATTTACCCCTCCCCGCTCAACGACTCTTTCGCGCTGACAACCCCTGACGCCACCCCCTCCCGCTCAACGACTCTTCCTCTTCGTGCTGAGGACCCGACACCACCCTCCCCCCCCCCGGTCAACAATTTTTCGCTAAGCTGACGAAACGGAGCGAAATTTTTGCCCCCCTCCCCCCCCAACTCGAAACCTAGATCCGCCACTGAGCAACGACGAAGTGCAAATCATCGGCAAATTGCAGTAAAAAATGACGGGCTCCCCTGGCGAGCTCTTCCGTTTGCTGCTTATGGTGGATTTTATGATTCATATTTGCATTCACGGTCTTGGTGAGATGCTAGTGTTCTCAACACATAAGTATGCCGTTTACGTGTCTGTGCTGCTTTTTGTCTGTGCCTATATGTTTCAGAGTTGATGGTGATTTGTGTCAAAGCTCATAATGTACCTAAGTGTGCTTAGTTAGCATGTTTCCTTCATAGTTATGTACACAATTACGTTCAAACCATGGGCACAGACGACGCCTTTGAGCCTATATTCCTTAGGACTACGACCAAGTTGATTCCTTTTCTGTTATAATGCAGCAAACACGACTGAGCACAGCGATAATTGTGCCGTAGATGGTTTTCTGTATCGCATCAAGGTGATTACGTCATTGGCTCACGACGATGCGTGCTTTGGTTAACAGGAGCAGAATTTGGAGCTGGAGAAACGCATTACTACCCTGACCGAGCAAATCCTGGCGACAAACGAGGACAATGAGGATCTCAAGGTATGTCTTCAGTCTTCCCTGTATGCTATTCACATACACTTCAGCGTATGTGAATACACTGAAGTGACTGCACTTGGCTGCTGCTGTCCTTTACCGTCCCGCAGGCCGGGTCAAATGACAGGGCTGCTGGCGGTGCAGCCCAGTCGAGGTCCTTTACCGTGCCGCAGGACGGGTCAAACGACACGTCAGCTGGCGGTGCAGCCCATTCGAGGCTGTTTACCGTCCCGCAGGACGGGTCAAATGACAGGACAGCTGGCGGTGCAGCCCAGTCGAGGTCCTTTACCGTCCCGCAGGACGGGTCAAATGACAGGGCAGCTGGCGGTGCAGCCCAGTCGAGGTCCTTTACCGTCCCGCAGGACGGGTCAAATGACAGGGCAGCTGGCGGTGCAGCCCAGTCGAGGCTGTTTACCGTGCAGCAGGACGGGTCAAATGACAGGGCAGCTGGCGGTGCAGCCCAGTCGAGGCTGTTTACCGTCCCGCAGGACGGGTCAAATGACAGGGCAGCTGGCGGTGCAGCCCAGTCGAGGTCCTTTACCGTGCCGCAGGCCGGGTCAAATGACAGGGCAGCTGGCGGTGCAGCCCAGTCGAGGTCCTTTACCGTCCCGCAGGACGGGTCAATGACAGGGCTGCTGGCGGTGCAGCCCAGTCGAGGTCCTTTACCGTGCCGCAGGCCGGGTCAAATGACAGGACAGCTGGCGGTGCAGCCCAGTCGAGGTCCTTTACCGTCCCACAGGACGGGTCAAATGACAGGGCAGCTGGCGGTGCAGCCCAGTCGAGGCTGTTTACGTCCTGCAGGACGGGTCAAATGACAGGACAGCTGGCGGTGCAGCCCAGTCGAGGTCCTTTACCGTGCCGCAGGCCGGGTCAAATGACAGGGCAGCTGGCGGTGCAGCCCAGTCGAGGTCCTTTACCGTCCCGCAGGCCGGGTCAAATGGCAGGGCAGCTGGCGGTGCAGCCCAGTCGAGGTCCTTTACTGTGCCGCAGGACGGGTCAAATGACAGTCCGGACAGCTGGCGGTGCAGCCCAGTCGAGGTCCTTTACCGTCCCGCAGGACGGGTCAAATGACAGGGCAGCTGGCGGTGCAGCCCAGTCGAGGTCCTTTACCGTGCCGCAGGACGGGTCAAATGACAGGGCAGCTGGCGGTGCAGCCCAGTCGAGGTCCTTTACCGTCCCGCAGGCCGGATCAAATGGCAGGACAGCTGGTGGTGCAGCCCAGTCGAGGTCCTTTACCGTGCCGCAGGACGGGTCAAATGACAGGACAGCTGGCGGTGCAGCCCAGTCGAGGCTGTTTACCGTCCCGCAGGACGGGTCAAATGACAGGACAGCTGGCGGTGCAGCCCAGTCGAGGTCCTTTACCGTCCCACAGGACGGGTCAAATGACAGGGCAGTTGGCGGTGCAGCCCAGTCGAGGTCCTTTACCGTCCCGCAGGACGGGTCAAATGACAGGGCAGCTGGCGGTGCAGCCCAGTCGAGGTCCTTTACCGTCCCGCAGGACGGGTCAAATGACAGGGCTGCTGGCGGTGCAGCCCAGTCGAGGCTGTTTACCGTCCCGCAGGATGGGTCAAATGACAGGGCTGCTGGCGGTGCAGCCCAGTCGAGGCTGTTTACCGTCCCGCAGGACGGGTCAAATGACAGGACAGCTGGCGGTGCAGCCCAGTCGAGGCTGTTTACCGTCCCGCAGGACGGGTCAAATGACAGGGCAGCTGGCGGTGCAGCCCAGTCGAGGCTGTTTACCGTCCCACAGGACGGGTCAAATGACAGGACAGCTGGCGGTGCAGCCCAGTCGAGGTCCTTTACCGTGCCACAGGACGGGTCAAATGACAGGGCAGCTGGCGGTGCAGCCCAATCGAGGCTGTTTACCGTCCCGCAGGACGGGTCAAATGACAGGGCAGCTGGCGGTGCAGCCCAGTCGAGGTCCTTTACCGTGCCACAGGACGGGTCAAATGACAGGGCAGCTGGCGGTGCAGCCCAGTCGAGGTCCTTTACCGTGCCACAGGACGGGTCAAATGACAGGGCAGCTGGCGGTGCAGCCCAGTCGAGGTCCTTTACCGTGCCACAGGACGGGTCAAATGACAGGGCAGCTGGCGGTGCAGCCCAGTCGAGGTCCTTTACCGTGCCACAGGACGGGTCAAATGACAGGGCAGCTGGCGGTGCAGCCCAATCGAGGTCCTTTACCGTGCCACAGGACGGGTCAAATGACAGGACAGCTGGCGGTGCAGCCCAATCGAGGCTGTTTACGACCTGCGGTGCTCGTTATGTGCTCCATTTATTACACCTCGCTAAATGGCGGTCGGCCCACGCGCACCCCTCTCCTCCCCCTCCCCACATAAATCGGGGCCAGCGCCGCAATCGTTCGCCACACACCTGTTCGAGGACGGACTCGAATGTACGGCTAACGGCGGTGGCCGGCAGTCAGACAGGTGGTACCCCACCTGTCTGACGCCCTCAGGGCATCCCACCTGTCTGACGTCCTCAGGGCTTTCCACCTGTCTGACGCCCTCAGGGTATCCCACCTGTCTGACGCCCTCAGGGTATCCCACCTGTCTGACGCCCTCAGGGTATCCCACCCGTCTGACGCCCTCAGGGCAATCCACCTGTCTGACGCCCTCAGGGCATTCCACCTGTCTGACGCCCTCAAGGCATCTCACCTGTCTGACGCCCTCAGGGCATCTCACCTGTCTGACGCCCTCAGGGCATTCCACCTGGCTGACGCCCTCAGGGCATTCCACCTGTCTGATGCCCTCGGGGCATCCCACCTGTCTGACGCCCTCAGGGCATTCCACCTGTCTGACGCCCTCAGGGCATTCCACCTGCCTGACGCCCTCGGCATTGATCGGCAGCATAAAGAAACCCGGCGGGGTGTGGGGAACGGTGAGCCAGGATAAACAAAGGTTGGCTGATGTAGGCTTACTGCTAAGTGTTTCCCGACCATAGGCGTACCCAAAGGGGGGGGGGGGGCAATTGCCCCCTCCTGAAGGTCCGTACGTGCCCCCTTTGGTCGAAACAATGAATGATTTTGTCGATTTTTAAAGGAAAAAATCCTGAAAATATGCCCTTTAAAAAATATAGTGGGCCAAATCCGGCGAGTTTGTTTTGGTGGGGGTACTGAGCAAAAATGAGCAAGCAAAAATAGCCCCCTGATCAAAAATTGCCCCCTCCTGGAGTGAATCCTGGGTACGCTACTGTTCCCGACTTAAAATATGTCTGTCAAATTTGGTCTGCATTGTGTGAGCAATGAGCATGACAAGTACTGACATGCGCGTCATGTAGAACAGACCATTTTTCAACTGTAGCAGCCGTCTAGTGGCAGAGAGGATAGAATGGTGTGCTCGCTCGTAACTCATTGATAACACGGGATATATGTGAGTCGTGACGCAGGAATTACGCCGCGTCGTCCGACCCACACCCTGTGTCGATTGGTAGCCGGCCAGCATGGGAGCTCGGTCCCGTGTGTCGATTGGTAGCCGGCCGGCATGGGAGCTCGGTCCCGTGTGTCGATTGGTAGCCGGCCGGCATGGGAGCTCGGTCCCGTGTGTCGATTGGTAGCCGGCCGGCATGGGAGCTCGGTCCCGTGTGTCGATTGCTAGCCAGCCGGCATGGGAGCTCGGTCCCGTGTGTCGATTGGTAGCCGGCCGGCATGGGAGCTCGGTCCCGCGTGTCGATTGGTAGCCGGCCGGCATGGGAGCTCGGTCCCGTGTGTCGATTGGTAGCCGGCCGGCATGGGAGCTCGGTCCCGTGTGTCGATTGGTAGCCGGCCAGCATGGGAGCTCGGTCCCGCGTGTCGATTGGTAGCCGGCCGGCATGGGAGCTCGGTCCCGTGTGTCGATTGGTAGCCGGCCGGCATGGGAGCTCGGTCCCGTGTGTCGATTGGTAGCCGGCCGGCATGGGAGCTCGGTCCCGCGTGTCGATTGGTAGCCGGCCGGCATGGGAGCTCAGTCCCGCGTGTCGATTGCTAGCCGGCCGGCATGGGAGCTCGGTCCCGTGTGTCGATTGCTAGCCGGCCGGCATGGGAGCTCGGTCCCGTGTGTCGATTGGTAGCCGGCCGGCATGGGAGCTCGGTCCCGCGTGTCGATTGGTAGCCGGCCGGCATGGGAGCTCGGTCCTGTGTGTCGATTGGTAGCCGGCCGGCATGGGAGCTCGGTCCCGTGTGTCGATTGGTAGCCGGCCGGCATGGGAGCTCGGTCCCGTGTGTCGATTGGTAGCCGTCCGGCATGGGAGCTCGGTCCCGCGTGTCGATTGGTAGCCGGCCGGCATGGGAGCTCGGTCCCGTGTGTCGATTGGTAGCCGGCCGGCACGGGAGCTCGGTCCCGCGTGTCGATTGGTAGCCGGCCGGCATGGGAGCTCGGTCCCGCGTGTCGATTGGTAGCCGGCCGGCATGGGAGCTCGGTCCCGTGTGTCGATTGGTAGCCGGCCGGCATGGGAGCTCGGTCCCGCGTGTCGATTGGTAGCCGGCCGGCATGGGAGCTCGGTCCCGTGTGTCGCTTGGTAGCCGGCCGGCATGGGAGCTCGGTCCCGTGTGTCGATTGGTAGCCGGCCGGCATGGGAGCTCGGTCCCGTGTGTCGCTTGGTAGCCGGCCGGCATGGGAGCTCGGTCCCGTGTGTCGATTGGTAGCCGGCCGGCATGGGAGCTCGGTCCCGTGTGTCGATTGGTAGCCGGCCGGCATGGGAGCTCGGTCCCGTGTGTCGATTGGTAGCCGGCCGGCATGGGAGCTCGGTCCCGCGTGTCGATTGGTAGCCGGCCGGCATGGGAGCTCGGTCCCGTGTGTCGATTGGTAGCCGGCCGGCATGGGAGCTCGGTCCCGTGTGTCGATTGGTAGCCGGCCGGCATGGGAGCTCGGTCCCGCGTGTCGATTGGTAGCCGGCCGGCATGGGAGCTCGGTCCCGTGTGTCGATTGGTAGCCGGCCGGCATGGGAGCTCGGTCCCGTGTGTCGATTGGTAGCCGGCCGGCATGGGAGCTCGGTCCCGCGTGTCGATTGGTAGCCGGCCGGCATGGGAGCTCGGTCCCGTGTGTCGATTGGTAGCCGGCCGGCATGGGAGCTCGGTCCCGCGTGTCGATTGGTAGCCGGCCGGCATGGGAGCTCGGTCCCGTGTGTCGATTGGTAGCCGGCCGGCATGGGAGCTCGGTCCCGTGGGTCGATTGGTAGCCGGCCGGCATGGGAGCTCGGTCCCGTGTGTCGATTGGTAGCCGGCCGGCATGGGAGCTCGGTCCCGCGTGTCGATTGGTAGCCGTCTGGCATGGGAGCTCGGTCCCGTGTGTCGATTGGTAGCCGGCCGGCATGGGAGCTCGGTCCCGCGTGTCGATTGCTAGCCGGCCGGCATGGGAGCTCGGTCCCGCGTGTCGATTGGTAGCCGGCCGGCATGGGAGCTCGGTCCCGTGTGTCGATTGGTAGCCGGCCGGCATGGGAGCTCGGTCCCGTGTGTCGATTGGTAGCCGGCCGGCATGGGAGCTCGGTCCCGTGGGTCGATTGGTAGCCGGCCGGCATGGGAGCTCGGTCCCGTGTGTCGATTGGTAGCCGGCCGGCATGGGAGCTCGGTCCCGCGTGTCGATTGGTAGCCGTCCGGCATGGGAGCTCGGTCCCGTGTGTCGATTGGTAGCCGGCCGGCATGGGAGCTCGGTCCCGTGGGTCGATTGGTAGCCGGCCGGCATGGGAGCTCGGTCCCGTGTGTCGATTGGTAGCCGGCCGGCATGGGAGCTCGGTCCCGCGTGTCGATTGGTAGCCGTCCGGCATGGGAGCTCGGTCCCGTGTGTCGATTGGTAGCCGTCCGGCATGGGAGCTCGGTCCCGCGTGTCGATTGCTAGCCGGCCGGCATGGGAGCTCGGTCCCGCGTGTCGATTGGTAGCCGGCCGGCATGGGAGCTCGGTCCCGTGTGTCGATTGGTAGCCGGCCGGCATGGGAGCTCGGTCCCGTGTGTCGATTGGTAGCCGGCCGGCATGGGAGCTCGGTCCCGCGTGTCGATTGGTAGCCGGCCGGCATGGGAGCTCGGTCCCGTGTGTCGATTGGTAGCCGGCCGGCATGGGAGCTCGGTCCCGCGTGTCGATTGGTAGCCGGCCGGCATGGGAGCTCGGTCCCGTGTGTCGATTGGTAGCCGGCCGGCATGGGAGCTCGGTCCCGTGGGTCGATTGGTAGCCGGCCGGC
Source organism: Chirona hameri (assembly GCA_036785665.1). NCBI lineage: Eukaryota > Metazoa > Arthropoda > Thecostraca > Balanomorpha > Balanidae > Chirona > Chirona hameri. The sequence continues at coordinate 25,883 of JAXIVJ010008953.1, forward strand.
ATGGGAGCTCGGTCCCGCGTGTCGATTGGTAGCCGGCCGGCATGGGAGCTCAGTCCCGCGTGTCGATTGGTAGCCGGCCGGCATGGGAGCTCGGTCCCGTGTGTCGATTGGTAGCCGGCCGGCATGGGAGCTCGGTCCCGCGTGTCGATTGGTAGCCGGCCGGCATGGGAGCTCGGTCCCGTGTGTTGCGGCATCATTGCGCGGCAGTCTGACACGCAGCAGATCCCATGTCGCGATCCTGTCTGGTATTCTACTCCGCAGACAAATTATGCATTGCCATGGAATGACTTTGTCACAGCCCACAGCTGGTGATTTCACAATGCAGGCAGCAAACTCCGCAGTTTGTTGACTGTGCTCTTAGCAGCGCGCTGAACTCGAAATAATCTGTGCAAAACGTGCGTTAAATAATGAACTACTTTGGCACGTGGTGTTGAGTGACGTCATGCGAAAATCGGAGGCGTGTGACAGGTGTTTTGCACGTGACGTCACGCGCCGACGTAGGTGTGTGATAGCGGTTTTGCACGCGGTGGAGAACGTCGTTAGGAGAAGTGTGGCAGGTGTTTGCACGGCTGGTTTGGGAACTCACTATATTAAACTGCGCTCGTCAAACGTCGCAAGGTCGTCTTCCACTGATATTGCATTATTAATTATTTCTGCTAGCTTCTACGTTATTCCATTTGTCACAGATTTATCAGTTCTAGAAAACGGAACATGTGAAGAATGACAAGTTGTGTGTGTGATGATATATTTATTTCCTCATGTCCATATTTGTTGGACAAGTTGACAGAAACCTCATAAGTTGTTGAAAGGTTAGAAGTTGTAGCATGTTGCTGCCGCGGAAAGAAATACAGGCCGCCAAACCCTGTGAAATACACACTCCTGTGAGAGGCAAGAAATACAGACCGTCACACCGCCCTGCGTTGACTGGCCGTCACTTTGTCCTATGTTGACTGTCACCACAACCTTTGTTGACAAACCGTCATACCGCCCTATGTTGTCCAGCCGTCACACTCCTATGTTGACAGTCCTGTTGGCAGACTGCCCCCCACCCTGTGTTGACAGACCATCACCCCGACCTGTGTTGACAGACTGCCACCCGCCCTGTGTTGACAGACTGACACCATACCTGTGTTGGCAGACCGTTACCTCTCACTGTGTTGACAGACCGTCACCCCACCCTGTGTTGACACTGCCACCCGCCATATGTTGACAGACTGCCAACCATCCCTATGTTGACAGACTGTCACCCCGCCCTGTGTCGACAGTCTGCCACTCGCCATATATTGACAGACTGTCACCACCCCTCCCTGTAGTGACAGACCGTCACCCCGCCCTATGTTGACATACTGTCACCCTTCCCTGTGTTGACATACCTTCAACCCGCCCTGTGTTGACAGACCGTCACCCCTCCCTGTGTTGACACACCGTCACCCCGCCCTGTGTTGACATACTGTCACCCCGCCCTGTGTTGACATACCATCACCCCTTCCTATGTTGACAGACTGCCACCCCTCCCCGCATCTCCAGACGGAGCACCGTGCCAGCCTCTCTCGGCTGGAGGAGGCGGCGCTGGCCGAGCGGCGCCGGTACGAGAACGCGCTGTGCTCGGTCCGCCAGCAGCAGCAGCGCGGCCAGATGGACCTGCAGCTGGCCACAGACGAGCTCACGGCACTGCGCGGCCAGCTCAAGACGCTCCAGGTCAGCCGAGACGGACCCGGGGGAGGAGGGGGGGGGGGGGGCAGATGGACCTGCAGCTGGCCACAGACGAGCTCACGGCACTGCGCGGCCAGCTCAAGACGCTCCAGGTCAGCCGAGACGGGGGTGGGGGGGGGGGGGGGGGGGGGAGATGGACCTGCAGCTGGCCACAGACGAGCTCACGGCACTGCGCGGCCAGCTCAAGACGCTCCAGGTCAGCCGAGACGGAGGTGGGGGGGGGGGGGGGGGGGCAGATGGACCTGCAGCTGGCCACAGACGAGCTCACGGCACTGCGCGGCCAGCTCAAGACGCTCCAGGTCAGCCGAGACGGACCCGGGGGAGGGGGGGGGGGGGGGGGGACAGATGGACCTGTAGCTGGCCACAGACGAGCTCACGGCACTGCGCGGCCAGCTCAAGACGCTCCAGGTCAGCCGTGACGGACCCGGGGGGGGGGGGGGGAGGGGGAGAGGGCCAGATGGACCTGCAGCTGGCCACAGACGAGCTCACGGCACTGCGCGGCCAGCTCAAGACGCTCCAGGTCAGCCGAGACGGACCCGGGGGGGCAGATGGACCTGTAGCTGGAGGAGGGAGGGCCAGATGGACCTGCAGCTGGCCACAGACGAGCTCACGGCACTGCGCGGCCAGCTCAAGACGCTCCAGGTCAGCCGAGACGGACCCGGGGGAGGGGGTAGTAGCGCTGTGTTAACTATCCGAAGTGATATCTGCCATCACTCGCTCTCTGCCACCATGTCAGCGAAGTCCACATTGCTACCCAACCCAGGTCGCTATTGAGCCTTCCTGAACCTGGTTCTGAAGTGGCACCTCGACGTCACGAGCAAAATATTGCCAATCACGAATCTTTTCTAAACTTTTGCCACGTATCAGCATACGGAACTATACATCTCTGTTTCACCTATCGCATTTCCAATCACCGCTGAGCGTGTATCACACGGTAGGCATTTTGTGCCGATCCGTGCACACGAGTCAGGTGCATGCGTCTCATCGATACGGCCACGGTGACGGTGACTCCAGCGCGGTGGAGTACTGAGCTAATGTCGCAGTGCTTCTGGTCGCACCGGCCGGTTTTTCTCTCATGGTGGGCGGTGGAGGAGTCGCACGGATTTGCTGTATTGATGTCCCTGAAGACCCATTTGTGGTGACATTTCCACCAGTTAAAACATTTGCCATCGGCGTAAAAAGCAATTCAGTATCGATTCCCAGAAGCTGGAGCTTCTTGCAACACGTGCAAAATGTACTGCACCGGTGTCTTTTAACACTTAAAGTTTAAACGGTATGACCTAATACATGTTAATTAGGACATTCTGCCTGCTTTCGGTTCGATAGCTGGTGGCTTACGCTGGGGTAATTTAGCTGCCTAAGTTGTGTAATGCATTGTGTATGTTCGTAACAATTCACTCCACCCAGACTGGTTATTGATTCACCTTTTTTTTGGAAGGATTCAATCACGATAAATTTTGGAATATTAATGATTCAGTCACCGTTTGATTCATGGATAACCATTGTGAGAAATGATTCTTTCCGATTCAAAGAATCAATTTAAAAAAAAAAATCAAATCACGTTTGACTCACCATTGAAATAGCATTGCACAGTCTTTTTTATTCAATTAGCCTTGTTTCTATGCGGGTTTTGATTCAATCATGATTCATGAATACAAAATCCGGTGGTGAATCGATTGTTCTTTGATTCAAGGGATTTTGATTGAACGATTCAAACTATTCAATCAGAGTCGAACCAATAACCAGTCTGACTCCACCACGTATATACTTCGTGCAAATTAGTGCACCAATAATGTGGAATACGTTAGCGAGTGGCAACAATTACAGCTTAACTTTCCGAACGAATTCGAGCGCACACGAGTCCAGTACACAGCAAAACGTGAACACTAAATGTGTGTGGTCAGAACATCGCTTTCTCATGCCACTTGGCAATAGTGATTTGAGATCGTTTCGGCGCCAGGTGGCTGCAATGGCAAGCACGGCTGTGTCAGCTCTGTCAGCTCCTGTTTTCCGTGCTCGTTTCGAATATCTGGCTTTTCTCATAGCGCGCCGCCGGTACTCCACACTGAGGACAGTGGATGCTGCTGGAATAGGCGGCGTCGTGCGTGTTGACGTGTTGGTCGACGGCTGGTGGATGGCACACACGCTGGCATTACAGAAGTGGCTGAAGAGGCGGCGTCTGTGCGTGTTGACGTGTTGATCGGCGGCTGGTATAAGTGGCACACACGCTGGCATTGCAGAAGTGCCTGAAGAGGCGGCGTCTGTGCGTGTTGACGTGTTGGTCGGCGGCTGGTGGATGGCACACACGCTGGCATTACAGAAGTGCCTGAAGAGGCGGCGTCTGCGTGTTGACGCGTTGGTCGGCGGCTGGTAGGTGGCACACACGCTGGCATTACAGAAGTGCCTGAATAGGCGGCGTCTGTGCGTGTTGACGCGTTGGTCGGCGGCTGGTGGATGGCACACACGCTGGCATTACATAAGTGCCTGAAGAGCTCCATACACGTGCGGCCTTGGCGGTTGTTTCGTCCCGGCTGGGCCGCTGTCCAGACACGGCCACTGACCGGGGCCATGTGTTGATCCGGGTCGCCACGCACAGCCGGCTGTAGAGTGGCTCACCATTGATTCGTCCACACGGCCCCTTCCCGGCGCCCGTGTGCGTTGGCAACTGGACTGATAAACACCGACGGTCGCCAACGTCGGCTCACGGCGGGCCATGAACGTCCGTTGGGCGGGGGAGCGGGGGCTGGGGAGGTGTCACACACCAACTGGCAGATCCACCCTCCCAATAAGGGGGGGGGGGGGGCTCATTTCACTGGGGGCCTTCCAGGCCCAAAGAGCCTCCACATGACCTAAAGGGTACCCCCCATTTTGTTTCCCTTTTGCGGACTTAAGTTATATTTTTCGCTATACTATTCTTACGTATAAGGACGTGACAATTAAGTGAAAAAATAAAATTGATGGATATTTGCCACCAAATATCTCAAATTTTGTCATTGTACATACATGCTACTTTATATAAAAATAAGTTATTCGCTAATAACTTTTGACTGAATAAAGCTAGAAGGGCACGGTAAACGTCATTTTGTTGTTATCATCAAGACGCGTGGAATGCTGTGCAGCATGATCGCTTTCTGACATTTGATGACCTTGACCTAAGGTCAATGTCACGGCGTAAGGAAGGCCACCCTTCCAAATTTGACCTACACGGCGATGTTATATATCTTTGAACTTGTCTTGAAGATAGGAACTCATTGGTAATACAATAATTGCGCGATCGTTGATGAATATAAAGCAAACTGAGACATTTTCGGGCTTTCTTTACACCGAGAAGGACGTTATGAAGTTACTATTCGACATTCAAATTAAAATGAATTCAAAAGTTGACATTGACAATCAGGCGTTATTTAAGCACAATCGAATTCCTCGCAACAAGACAAGTTTTAAGATATATAGCATCGCCACATAGGCCGCAATTGGAAACCGAACCTTGAACCTTGACATTGACCTTAAGTGAAGGTTACCAAATGTTAGAAAGAGGTCATACTGCATATCATTCAACGCGTCTTGACGAAAATGACACAATGGTGTCCATTTTAACTTTTTGTCTGTATTCAGTCAAAAGTTATTGGGGAATAACATCTTTCACAAAAAGAACATATAAAATGACCAAATTTAGCATAATTGAAGCCAAATAACCATCAATTGTATTTTCTGTTTGAATGACACTTCTTTACACTTAACAATAATAAAGTCAAACATAGGAAATATATTTGGCTTGGGTATCCAATTTTTTTTTAAATACTAATTTGGAAATTTAAGGTCAAGATCATCAAATGTCAGAAAGAGGTCATGCATTTAACTCGAGCATTAAATGAAATAGTTCACCTTCAACATGGGTTTTGAACTGAAATAGCAGTTTTGTAGCCCGTGTTGAGAAATCCTTATCTGGAACTTTTCTTGGCTGAAAAGACTCCAGCCGAAGATATTTGACTTTTTGGCGAAGGAATACGGCGCATATATGATGCACCGTACCGTCTGAAAGTGCCAGCACTGCCATGGAGCATGCGCAGACCAATAACGCATACCATAAAATCAATAATTTACAACCTTCTGTCCTGAATTGGCGCGATCTAGGACCATTTTTAAAAAGAAAAAAAGAAACTGTATTAAAAAATATAATAAAATCGTGTTCTGAAAAAAATTCCGAAGGTGAACTATTTCCTTTAAACTCGTCTTGCTGAGAACAGCAAAATGACGGGTCACAAAATTAAGACTGACCAAGTCTGGCACACTGGCGAGGCGTTTTGAATGCTTTATTCCATTTTTATGTCATTCATGGATCATTAAAATTTACAAATTGTCTAGTTCAGCCTGCACCATGTATCCATTGTTTCGTCGGATGCACTGCTGGCGGCTCCACCTTACACGCTGGATGCTCGATCGGGGTGACTTGTTTTGTTTGTTTTCTGTCCTGTTTAACGACGCGTCAGTCATTATTGATTGGATAAGGCATATATGCCTTGCGTCTCACAGTCTCGAGTCGTCAGTTTGTCAGTCGTCTTTACACGCGCCACGTCCGCCGTCGGCAACGAATGCCACGTGAGTCGATCGGTGGTGACTGTATTTCCTCTCTCTCTCTCTGACCCAGCTAACTCATCACATTAGCTGGTATAACTCATCTCATTGGTAGGTGTGGTCCCAGCCCACGGCGGTGAGAGGTCAGCGCCGGGGTCAGCCGTGCCCGTCCAGCGGACGGCTCGAACTGGCAGGGGCCCGCCGGCCCACCGCGCCGGCCACGGGCAGCGCGTCAGAACACATATCCATGACTAGCCGGCGTCGGCACGCTCGACTGGGGTGTGTTGTGCTCGTGCAGTGTCATCCATCTGCACTCCTGGAACCGGCGTCGCAAAGTGCGTGTATGTGTATGTGTGAGTCAAGGTAACTTAATAACTGTGTGTGAGTGTGGCTGTGTGTTCACGTGTTTGTGTCGGCGGCACTGTCAGTGTCAGTCAAGTTTCGGTGTCGCAGTCACGTGTGTGTTCACGTGTTTGTGTCGGCGGCACTGTCAGTGTCAGTCAGGTGTCGGTGTCGCAGTCACGTGTGTGTTCACGTGTTTGTGTCGGCGGCACTGTCAGTGTCAGTCAAGTGTCGGTGTCGCAGTCACGTGTGTGTTCACGTGTTTGTGTCGGCGACACTGTCAGTGTCAGTCAAGTGCCGGTGTCCCAACTCGCAGTCACGTGTGTGTTCACGTGTTTGTGTCGGCGACACTATCAGTGTCAGTCAAGTGTCGGTGTCGCAGTCACGTGTGTGTTCACGTGTTTGTGTCGGCGACACTGTCAGTGTCAGTCAGGTGTCGGTGTCGCAGTCACGTGTGTGTTCACGTGTTTGTGTCGGCGACACTGTCAGTGTCAGTCAAGTGTCGGTGTCGCAGTCACGTGTGTGTTCACGTGTTTGTGTCGGCGGCACTGTCAGTGTCAGTCAAGTGTCGGTGTCGCAGTCACGTGTGTGTTCACGTGTTTGTGTCGGCGGCACTGTCAGTGTCAGTCAAGTGTCGGTGTCGCAGTCACGTGTGTGTTCACGTGTTTGTGTCGGCGGCACTGTCAGTGTCAGTCAAGTGTCGGTGTCGCAGTCGCGTGTGTGTTCACGTGTTTGTGTCGGCGGCACTGTCAGTGTCAGTCAGGTGTCGGTGTCGCAGTCACGTGTGTGTTCACGTGTTTGTGTCGGCGGCACTGTCAGTGTCAGTCAAGTGTCGGTGTCGCAGTCACGTGTGTGTTCACGTGTTTGTGTCGGCGACACTGTCAGTGTCAGTCAAGTGTCGGTGTCCCAACTCGCAGTCACGTGTGTGTTCACGTGTTTGTGTCGGCGACACTATCAGTGTCAGTCAAGTGTCGGTGTCGCAGTCACGTGTGTGTTCACGTGTTTGTGTCGGCGACACTGTCAGTGTCAGTCAAGTGTCGGTGTCGCAGTCACGTGTGTGTTCACGTGTTTGTGTCGGCGGCACTGTCAGTGTCAGTCAAGTGTCGGTGTCGCAGTCACGTGTGTGTTCACGTGTTTGTGTCGGCGGCACTGTCAGTGTCAGTCAAGTGTCGGTGTCGCAGTCACGTGTGTGTTCACGTGTTTGTGTCGGCGGCACTGTCAGTGTCAGTCAAGTGTCGGTGTCGCAGTCGCGTGTGTGTTCACGTGTTTGTGTCGGCGACACTGTCAGTGTCAGTCAGGTGTCGGTGTCGCAGTCACGTGCCAATGTTAAAGGAAATAGTTCACCTTGGAACATTTTCCCAGGCACGATTTGATTATAAACAATTTATTTCTATATTGTCAAAAATGGCCTTATATCGCGCCGATTCAGGACAGAAGGCCGGAAATTATTATTGTTTATCAAAACTATATGCATACTCTCTGAGTCAGAGTCCTGACGTCACGCAAATTTAAAAGTGGTTCAGCCAATCAGATTCGAAAATAGTCGCGTAAGGATAGACTCGCATTAGATATGTGCCAACCGGCGGCCGGCGGTTCGCTTGCTAGCACCAGCTGCAAGCTGATTGGCTGATGGTATAACCTCCGCCCGGGCTAGATCCAGCACCACATTCTTTCGCCAGCACCGCATTCTTTCGCCAGCACCGCATTCTTTCGCAAAAAAATCAAATATGTTCGGCTGGAGTCTTTTCAGTCAAGAAAACTTGCAGATAGGGGTTTCCCAACAGGGGCTACAAAACTGCTATCTCCGTTTAAAACTAATGTTGAAGGTGAACTATTTCTTTTAAGTGTTTCGTCCGTCCGCCGTCAGATGGATAAGGTGAGCCTGGCGCGTCAGGTGCGGGACCTCGAGACGGAGGTCAAGGCCAGGTGCCGCCTCCAGCAGAACACCTCCGACCAGATGGTGCGCTACAACCAGGCCAAAAACAAACTCAACAAGTGAGAACGACTGGATACACAGTATTCATGTCTGAAACTAAAGATAAACGCTTGGTTATGTTTCCTGCATACTGGTAAAGTTTGTCTTGATAAATGCTGATTGACGCCCGTTATTGTAGCTCACGTCACTATAATAGCTCAGCGATTAGCTCTTCAGCAGAGTGAGTCACCCGCGCATGAAGTACGTGTTGTTGAAATACTTATCTGGCCAGCTGATCTGACCTGTCCTGACCTGACTTGACCTGGCAGGAGGTGGTCGGCCTGGTGGAGTGGCTGACCTGACCTAACCTGACCTGCCAGGGTGGTGGCCGGCCTGGTGAAGTGGCTGACCTGACCTGACCTGACCTGACCTGACCTGACAGGGAGGTGCCAGGCCTGGTGGAGTGGCTGACCTGACCAGATCTGATCTGACCTGACCTGATCTGATCTGATCTGATCTGACCTGACCTGACCTGACCTGACCTGACCTGACCTGACCTGACCTGACCTGACCTGACCTGACCTGATATGACCTGATATGACCTGAACTGATCTGATCTGACTCTTGTCAGGGAGGTGGCCGGCCTGGTGGAGTGGCTGACCTGACCTGACCTGACCTGACCTGACCTGACTTGACCTGACCCTTGTCAGGGAGGTGACCGGCCTGGTGGAGTGGCTGACCTGACCTGTCCTGACCTGACCTGACCTGACCTGACCTGACCTGACCTGACCTGACCTAACCTGACCTGACCTGACCTGACCTGACCTGACCTGACCTGACCTGACCCTTGTCAGGGAGGTGACCGGCCTGGTGGAGTGGCTGACCTGACCTGACCTGACCTGACCTGTCCTGACCTGACCTGACCTGACCTGACCTAACCTGACCTGACCTGACCTGACCTGACCTGACCTGACCTGACCTGACCCTTGTCAGGGAGGTGACCGGCCTGGTGGAGTGGCTGACCTGACCTGACCTGACCTGACCTGTCCTGACCTGACCTGACCTGACCTGACCTGACCTGACCTGACCTGACCTGACCTGACCTGACCTGACCTGACCTGACCCTTGTCAGGGAGGTGACCGGTCTGGTGGAGTGGCTGACCTGACCTGACCTGACCTGTCCTGACCTGACCTGACCTGACCTGACCTGACCTGACCTGACCTGACCTAACCTGACCTGACCTGACCTGACCTGACCTGACCTGACCTGACCTGACCTGACCTGACCTGACCTGACCTGACCCTTGTCAGGGAGGTGACCGGCCTGGTGGAGTGGCTGACCTGACCTGACCTGACCTGTCCTGACCTGACCTGACCTGACCTGACCTGACCTGACCTGACCTAACCTGACCTGACCTGACCTGACCTGACCTGACCTGACCTGACCTGACCCTTGTCAGGGAGGTGACCGGTCTGGTGGAGTGGCTGACCTGACCTGACCTGACCTGTCCTGACCTGACCTGACCTGACCTGACCTGACCTGACCTGACCTAACCTGACCTGACCTGACCTGACCTGACCTGACCTGACCTGACCCTTGTCAGGGAGGTGACCGGTCTGGTGGAGTGGCTGACCTGACCTGACCTGACCTGTCCTGACCTGACCTGACCTGACCTGACCTGACCTGACCTAACCTGACCTGACCTGACCTGACCTGACCTGACCTGACCTGACCCTTGTCAGGGAGGTGACCGGCCTGGTGGAGTGGCTGACCTGACCTGACCTGACCTGTCCTGACCTGACCTGACCTGACCTGACCTGACCTGACCTAACCTGACCTGACCTGACCTGACCTGACCTGACCTGACCCTTGTCAGGGAGGTGACCGGCCTGGTGGAGTGGCTGACCTGACCTGACCTGACCTGTCCTGACCTGACCTGACCTGACCTGACCTGACCTGACCTGACCTAACCTGACCTGACCTGACCTGACCTGACCTGACCTGACCTGACCTGACCTGACCCTTGTCAGGGAGGTGACCGGCCTGGTGGAGTGGCTGACCTGACCTGACCTGACCTGTCCTGACCTGACCTGACCTGACCTGACCTGACCTGACCTGACCTGACCTGACCTGACCTGACCTGACCTGACCTGACCTGACCTGACCTGACCTGACCCTTGTCAGGGAGGTGACCGGCCTGGTGGAGTGGCTGACCTGACCTGACCTGACCTGACCTGACCTGACCTGACCTGACCTGACCTGACCTGACCTGACCTGACCTGACCTGACCTGACCTGACCTGACCTGACCTGACCCTTGTCAGGGAGGTGACCGGCCTGGTGGAGTGGCTGACCTGACCTGACCTGACCTGACCTGACCTGACCTGACCTGACCTGACCTGACCTGACCTGACCTGACCTGACCTGACCTGACCTGACCTGACCTGACCTGACCTGACCTGACCTGACCTGACCTGACCTGACCTGACCTGACCTGACCTGACCTGACCTGACCTGACCCTTGTCAGGGAGGTGACCGGCCTGGTGGAGTGGCTGACCTGACCTGACCTGACCTGACCTGACCTGACCTGACCTGACCTGACCTGACCTGACCTGACCTGACCTGACCTGACCTGACCTGACCTGACCTGACCTGACCTGACCTGACCTGACCTGACCTGACCTGACCCTTGTCAGGGAGGTGACCGGTCTGGTGGAGTGGCTGACCTGACCTGACCTGACCTGACCTGACCTGACCTGACCTGACCTGACCTGACCTGACCTGACCTGACCTGACCTGACCTGACCCTTGTCAGGGAGGTGACCGGCCTGGTGGAGTGGCTGACCTGACCTGACCTGACCTGTCCTGACCTGACCTGACCTGACCTGACCTGACCTGACCTAACCTGACCTGACCTGACCTGACCTGACCTGACCTGACCCTTGTCAGGGAGGTGACCGGCCTGGTGGAGTGGCTGACCTGACCTGACCTGACCTGTCCTGACCTGACCTGACCTGACCTGACCTGACCTGACCTGACCTAACCTGACCTGACCTGACCTGACCTGACCTG
>JAXIVJ010008954.1:0-53241 GCA_036785665.1 Chirona hameri
GAAGGCAAGAAAAAGAAAGTATGATTCAACATCATCGAGAACACAGTGAAAGGTGAGTAGCACAAGGAACACCAGCAAATTTAAAATGTTCTGCACGCAGCTCATCACACCCAGACGAGCGACCAGAGGACAATTCGAAGATTGATTTCAGAACCTCAGGTGCAGCAATTGGTGCAGTCCTTGAGTCAGAAACATTCAGCTGTCTTAGCACATCATCTCTGGAGCTATCATCATGTACGCTGTTCAGAATACCAGAAAAATGATCTTTCCACATATTTGCAATATTCGCCTCACCACTGAGACCAGTGTCCTAGCATTGGGCTATTTGGATGGAAAACGACACCCTATGGATACTATTTTCCACTCTTTTTCCCGAATTTTATTGTGAATTTTCCACTCCTTAATTTCATATGTATTGGATAATTGTGGAACCCTGATGCTGATTTATGGATGCAATGGTGGGGACAGCCTGTGTAGGGAAAGACAGGTGAGCATTGGCATATAATAACCTAATAACTAATTCTGGTGAGCGGGTAATTGAATATTGATAAAGCCGATAACATATTACTTTTTTTGAATTTTCCACTCTTTATGCTTCTTTTTATCCATAATTTTCCACTCTGCACCCAAGCTCCAAAGCAATCCTAGGACCCTGACTGAGACCCGACACAGATTGAGCCGAGAGGAGGAGCACTGTTAAGCCTCCGGACCTCTTTCCAAAAAGTAGTCATATTACGCGGATTATTTACAAACTTATCTGCCAGTACCTTAGCTCTCAGATCTTTCACATTTCTTAAACAAAAACGGAGGGCGTATTTAAACTGTGATTTCGCAATGCACAACTGACTAGATATAGCCCTGACGAGGTTTACCTACCAACGCCCAGAGAGAGTAGATCACCGTAGAGTGTATGCTTTTCATCCACGAGCTCAGTCCACCCTGGCATGATACGTTTATCACGAGCGTGTTTCCTGTTAGCAATATAGGAGCGAGAGGCATTCCTAAGACATTTTATCATCTTTTCATAGTATGCACTGATAGCAGTGTTATGCACCTGACAGGCACGAGTATGACAGTACAAAACACCATATGGGACATCGATATTGGAAAGCTCCTCTTTAACAAACTTGGCATATTCATTTATGCTAGAATTATCGACTGATGTCCAGTCAACTACCCATCTAGAATCACTCTCGGACACTTTCTCCGGACAACTATTTGATATACCAAACTCGAGCTTTAGGAATATTGCAAAATGATCCGAGCTCGCAATCGTTAAATCTATCCCAACATCACAGAGGAGAGAGTAAAACCCATTAGTACAGACAATATGGTCAAGCCAGGATTCGGTGCCACTTCCATCATTAATATGTGTAGCAGAAGTCTGTGGCAACATCAAAACATCAGCTATCTTTAAGTTAGATTAATAACACAAGGATTGAAGCTCCCTTCCAAACTCAGACTGCTTGAAAATGTCTGCATTAAAGTCGCCCAAAATGCAAACATATGGTGATTCAAAGTCATCAATGATGGATTTTAATTTGGCTAAATAATATACATATTGATCAAAATTATGTTTTGTAACATATGGCAAATAAACAACCACAAGAAGGATTCTTCTGTCATTAATAAGGCATTCCAATCCAACTATTCGGTCGTCATCAAACGATAGAGGCTTCACTAAAGGGGCTAAGGTATTCTTCCATAGCACGGAAACACCCCCGAATGGTCTTCCCATGATCAACCTGTTTGACGGATCCATTGATGAAATGCCGTAAGACATAAAATCCTGATGAACATTGTTTAGAGCATGGAGGTCAGAAGGGAAAACGCCAGTGCTCCTGTAAGAAAACGATGTCAGAAAGATCACATAGCCTATACTAATTCCACCAATATTACGATTAGATGACTTGGAATTGTATGAACTGATACGAATCATTAGGGAGAGGGGAGAAGGGACGCATACAGAATATCAGAGGATACAAAATCACTTGCGCACACTACACCCATCTGCAGGACGCCCCTCCCCTGCCGCTGATGCCTCACCGTCCGACGGCTGTCGTCTCACAAAGAAACGGCGCACCACCAGGCCCTGTGCCCAAAGCTCCGGGTCCAGGACGTTATCACTAGATGGGTTCACAATGTCCAGGCGATAAGACTCGTAGCTGTCATATTTAGTCTTAAGCTTAATCGCAGTTACCTCATCAGCGCCCGTTTGCTCCATCACATACTCTTTGATGGCTACCTCACCGGTACCAGGCGGCAGTCGAGACATGAAGATGGAGAGGCGCTTCACGGCAGCTACCGCCTTAATCGGGCCGGTTGTCCTGGAGCCGATCACCGCCTTGCTGGTCGCTGACCTCGCCTGCTGATGACCCGCTGCGGTGTGGGGCGAGGCACTCGGAGCAGCATCAGTGGCGGGCTTCCTTGGAGCGGGGACCTTCGCTCGCTTCCTCCTATTGGCGAGACTCCACTCCATGGCGTCAGTTTCAGCCATATCATTGTGGACGACTTCTGAGTAGCTGGGTCCAGCTCCAGACGAACCTCCCTGCACAGGCGCTACGGTGACCAGCGCAGGTTTGTCAGAAGAGCCCGATATAGAAACATCGGTCACGCTTGCTGTGCAAGTAGCAGACGTCGTAGGGCTTCTGTGGTTAGAGAGAAGTCCCACTTCAACTCTTTTTGAAGTCTCGGCCGTTACTGTCAGAATTTCCTGCACCAAATCCTTCAAATTCGCAATTTCCACGCCCTGCAGCTGCTGCTTACGCATGAGTGAGCTGACATCAATGCAGTCAATCGAGATAGGCGGTAGCTTTGCGATATCAAGTGCTACAAAACTGGGAAGAGTACTTCTGTCACACAGTACCAGCATCTTGACGATATCCTCCAAGTCATGCTTCTTCTTGTGCTGGCCACGTTTTGTACCAGCTCTTATCGATTCATCGACATGTTCACACAGAAGATTTTTCGCAGAGTTCACTTCGCTGTCAGAAGTTCTCATTGACAAATCGAATCAGGGTTTCAGTAGGTACACTGTCAATCTTGGCCAACATGTAACACAACAGTTCATTAATGATCAAGGCCATGGCGTTGGCCTTACCAAAAGTGGGTCACCGCTCCAAATTTTAAAATGCTTATTAACAGGAAAATACCGAATTAAATGATATAATGTTGCGGCCTTAGAAGTAAAATTGCCTTATAAACCAAACTTGTTAATTTATACTCATTAAGTTTTAAAATACTCCTAAATATGATCATACTCAAGGAGCAAGTTATTTTTCCAACATTGACTGCCAATGCACGTGACTTTCCCGTGTGTACTTAAGGTTTCCTATTCGTACTGAACATTTCCTAGCGCCCGCCTGTGATCTCGATTGGCATTCGTCTGCGGACGCTCCGGCTCGACTGGAGACGTGCTGGTTCGTTTGGCGCTGTCTGGCCAAGTTTCGCCAGCCGCTTCGTAAAGAGCACGCCCTGATAGAGATGCTTAGTCCGAGCCGAGGGAGGACCACGGGTCACGTGCCAGGTGGCTGGTTCACTGGCTGGTTGTGAGACTGTGTCTGGTGGTGTGGGGAGGAGGAGGAGGAGGAGGAGGAGGAGGAGGAGGAGGAGGAGGAGGAGGAGGAGGAGGAGGAGGAGGAGGAGGAGGAGGAGGAGGAGGAGGAGGAGGGGGGGGGGGGGGGGTGGTGATGTTGTGTCTGGTTAGGTGGTTGTGAGATTGTGTTTGGTTTGGTGGTTATTAGTTGTGTTTGGTTGGCTATTTTCGTGAATTGTGTTTGGTTTGGTGGTTTAGCTGACTGGTTGTCGGTTGGCTGACTGGTTGTTGGTGGCAAGCTGTGTTCGAGTGCTGCTACTCATGGGTGCCACATGACAACAGAAGTCGGCGCGCCCTACCTAAACCCCACAGCTCATCATCAGCTACTGTGCAGCTACTGTGCAGCTACTGTGCAGACTGCAGACGGCTGAGAGCAGCGACTGCTGTTGGCCGATCTCTTGATACATGCTTGATGTTGATGGGTCGTGAGTCGATGAGTCAGATGAGTCGATGAGTGAGATGAGTCGATGAGTGAGATGAGTCGATGAGTGAGATGAGTCCATGAATGAGATGAGTCGTGAGTCCATGAGTGAGATGAGTCGTGAGTCGTGAGTCCATGAGTGAGATGAGTCGATGAGTCGATGAGTCGTGAGTCCATAAATGAGATGAGTCGATGAGTAAGATGAGTCCATGAATGAGATGAGTCGTGAGTCCATGAGTGAGATGAGTCGTGAGTCGTGAGTCGTGAGTCGATGAGTGAGATGAGTCCATGAATGAGCTGAGTCGATAAGTGAGATGACTGGTGAGTCCATGAGTGAGATGAGTCGTGAGTCGTGAGTCCATGAGTGAGATGATTCCATGAATGAGATGAGTCGATGAGTGAGATGACTGGTGAGTCCATGAGTGAGATGAGTCGTGAGTCCATGAGTGAGATGAGTCGATGAGTGAGATGAGTCCATGAGTGAGATGAGTCGTGAGTCGTGAGTCCATGAATGAGATGAGTCGATGAGTGAGATGAGTCGATGAGTCGTGAGTCCATGAATGAGGTGAGTCGATGAGTGAGATGAGTCGATGAGAGATGAGTCGTGAGTCCATGAGTGAGATGAGTCGATGAGAGATGAGTCGTGAGTCCATGAGTGAGATGAGTCGATGAGTGAGATGAGTCGTGAGTCCATGAGTGAGATGAGTCGATGAGCCGATGGTCGTGAGTCGATCAGTGATCTTCATATTATTGGTCTGATGCCACAACTGTTGTGACAGGACCATGGTATCGTATATGTGTGTAGTTTTGTCCAGAAATAAACAGTTGTACTCTCAAAAATGTTGCACTCACAGCTAGTGATAACTCCATCGCTGCAGTTTTGTATTGCTGCGCGAGGCTTGTTTTGCACGGAAAGCTCCGGAGGCGCACACACGTCAGAATACCGTATATTGCTCGGCGCGCCAACAAAGCAGTCTGTCGCATATCTCATAAATCGGAAACTTTTTACGAATGCGTTTGCGTGATCCAATAAATCACGAACTTTTTACAAATGGCTTTGCATCGAAGCGACATCCTGCTTTTCACCTTTGAAGATGTGTTGTCTCCCACCGTATTTCTTGTTCAAGAAGGCAGCTGCATGAGGGAAATCGAATTTGTTACTCTTATCTGTCCTTGAGCGAAGGACGAAGTTCATCGGTGTCCGTTTCTTTAGGAGAGCATTGGAGTTTGACGTAGAATGTGGAGTGTTTTTTTTTGCGGGGGAAACCGAGTCTTATTCCGTTTGTTTGCTTTCCAACTCAACTTTGGCCTGGCGGCATGCGTTGATTTGATCGGTTTTATTAGATTAGTTGCTGAAATAATGTGGCTGCCCTATTGGAAAATGGTGAACCGCGATTAGTGAGAGATGGTGAACCTCGATTAGTGATAGATGGTGAACCTCGATTAGTGATAAATGGTGAACCCCGATTAGTGATAGATGGTGAACCTCGATTAGTGATAGAAGGTGAACCTCGATTAGTGATAGATGGTGAACCTCGATTAGTGATAGATGGTGAACCTCGATTAGTGATAGATGGTGAACCTCGATTAGTGATAGATGGTGAACCTCGATTGGTGATAGATGGTGAACTTCGATTAGTGATAGAAGGTGAACCTCGATTAGTGATAGATGGTGAACCTCGATTAGTGATAGAAGGTGAACCTCGATTAGTGATAGAAGGTGAACCTCGATTAGTGATAGATGGTGAACCTCGATTAGTGATAGATGGTGAACCTCGATTAGTGATAGATGGTGAACCTCGATTAGTGAGAGATGGTGAACCTCGATTAGTGATAGATGGTGAACCTCGATTAGTGAGAGATGGTGAACCTCGATTAGTGATAGATGGTGAACCTCGATTAGTGATAGATGGTGAACCTCGATTAGTGATAGATGGTGAACCTCGATTAGTGATAGATGGTGAACCTCGATTAGTGATAGATGGTGAACCTCGATTAGTGATAGATGGTGAACCTCGATTAGTGATAGATGGTGAACCTCGATTAGTGATAGATGGTGAACCTCGATTAGTGATAGATGGTGAACCTCGATTAGTGATAGATGGTGAACCTCGATTAGTGATAGATGGTGAACCTCGATTAGTGATAGATGGTGAACCTCGATTAGTGATAGATGGTGAACCTCGATTAGTGATAGATGGTGAACCTCGATTAGTGTTTTTGTTTCAATCTGGTTGTATGCGTCGCATTGGGGTCTGTTCGTCTGGTTGAGAGCATCATGCATTTGGTATCTTGATGTACTATATGCATGTTTCGCATCCATATGACCCCGCCAATCATCATTCACCACCGTCTCGGCGTGCTGGGATTATCGGGAACCAGATGGACGAGGTAGCTATTCTCGGCCTCCTTTGTGTGAGACCAGTCCCGTACGTGACTTGTTCGTGATACCTGGGCCTGCTCCTGTCCCCTGCCTCGCGCCATCGCTGCTATCAACTTTGGCGGGAAGTCTGCCCCGAAGCTTAGCATTTCAAACCGGATGCTGCCTCAACGCGAAGTTTTGACCTAACGAACGCCCCAGAACCAGCTGTGTGGAGTTGGAAGGATTTCGGAAACTCTGGAAGGCAACGCGTGGGACGGCCCTCGTCCTTTGCCCTGGTGGCGTAGGAGGACCGATTCGATCACATCGTTGGTGTCTGGCGTCGAATACGTCCGATTAACTTTATTATCGCCTAAAAAGATTTTGATTGGTGATCCGATTTCCTCGTCGCAGCTGATCGAGACCAGTTGCGGAATTGACACATTAGGAATACTGCATTGTACTTGGCTTTTGTTGGACCCGGGGCTTTCGATGGATAAAGCAAACTTCCCGCCCTCGCTTAGTATTCTTTTTCGCGTCGATATTGAGTATGTAACCGGCGAGCTTTTAGCACCGCTTTCAATGGCTCAACTTCAACAAAAGTTATTTAGACTTACATTTGCTCAATGCTTGCGAACACTGTTTGTGTGAGTTGTGACTGCCACCATATTCACCTGTTCCCCTCTCCCCCTCCGCCCCCCCCCCCCCCCCATTCACTGTGCCTGGCCGGGGATGATGGCCTGGCCGGGGATGATGAGTTATGGGTATGTGTTATCTCCTGAACATTATGCATTTTGTGTCTATAAGGCGTCATTTAATACACATGAAGGGCTGACTTGTGTAAGTTTCGTAGTTCATTTTGTGAATTTCAATTTTTATATGGAGAATCAATATAAATTTGTTGAAAGTTTTTCAAAGAAAATGGTTAAATCATACTTATTGCCAAAGTCTTCTCACTGCATTACATCACTTGATGTCATATAAGCTCAAACGCCTGCGGCTACGCACACCACGTCACATATGGATCGCACTGTACGCATGTTTACGAACAGCGCCCCGGCCTCCCTCAGTGTGTCGTGGTATGACTGCGCCCGCCCGTGACCCTGCACCCCACCTCGGTGTCTTATGACTCACCTGGGCGCTTGTTGCCCCGTCGATCGCGATTTGAGCGCCGATTCCCGGAACCCGAGCGGTATATTGACCCGCTTCCAGGAACTGGAGGGGGCGGCCAGTGGCGACGCCAGGCACTCTGGCGGCCCCGGGGTGGGAGGTGCACCCCTCGGCAGTGTTCCCCTTAGTTAGCGGGAGGGGAGGGGCCTGGATCCGGCCATGTGCCCCGTCATTGGCGGCGACATGACGGAGGGACTGGTGGGGAGGGGGGGGGATGCACGTCACTCCCCGCCCCGGACGACGCCTGGGTACGCCCCTGCCATTGACGCCCGACGTGCTGTATTGTGTTGCAGTGTTCAACGCACGCCAGGTGCACGCCTACGCTACGCTGTCCAACAGTGCGTCAGTGGACAGCGGGGACGCAACGACGGCACCGGCGGACGGCACTATCACCACGCTGGGCACCGACAACACCAGCGTCTCCGCCATAGGTGGGTCTGCGCCATCGGCAGCGCCATAGGTGGGTGCATACCTACCACCGTGTCCGTTGTTGGATGGTCTATCGACAACACAAACGTCTCCGCCATAGGTGGGTTTGTGTAAACGTCTCCGTCAGAGCTTCTATTTGTCGACAGAACCAAATTACAAACATGACTTTTAAAGTTAGAAGAGAATTGCTATTAAAGGGAAATATTCACTTTTTTTTCTTCTGCGATATGTTATGCAACATGTATGGTATCAAATTGATCGCGTATCAATTTAATAGTGAAATAACAGCTTTTATATTTCGAAAAGTAAATTTTTGGAAATTTACAAACAAGTGCATATACTTCTTTCGGAGTTCATGTTCGGGTGTTTTCCCTCGACTATTGGAAGTGCGGCATATCTGGCGCTTTTGTTTTAATCTGTTCAATTTTGAATACCTCCTGTTGAATTACCTCTCAACAAATCGCATACACTAAATACGTCGTCATAGGGGGCCAAGTTAAAGGAAATAGTTCACCTTCGGAATTTTTCTCAGAACACGATTTTATTATATTTTTTAATACAGTTTCTTTTTTTCTTTTTAAAAATGGTCCTACATCGCGCCAATTCAGGACAGAAGGTTGTAAATTATTGATTTTATGGTGTGCGTTATTGGTCTGCGCATGCTCCATGGCAGTGCTGGCACTTTCAGACGGTACGGTACATCATATATGCGCCGTATTCCTTCGCCAAAAAGTCAAATATCTTGGGCTCTTTTCAGCCAAGAAAAGTTCCAGATAAGGATTTCTCAACACGGGCTACAAAACTGCTATTTCAGTTCAAAACCCATGTTGAAGGTGAACTATTTCCTTTAATCCGCAATGAGTCGAGAACACTAAATAGGTCGCCGTCCGAGGCCAAACTAAACTACCGATTTCAATGCACTTTTGCAAATGCTTGTTGATTTTTCATAAAAGTTTGGTACATATTCGCAAAAGAAAAGAGGGCATGAAACATATTCATACCTTCATGCTAAATAACAATGCGTAGGCAGGCTAATTTTAGCTCGGACAGTGACTTTGTTAGCAAGTACCTACTTGCTGAGTACCGACCGTTATAAGGAACGCTTATCAACTTTAACTCGAAATAGCTTTCGGTATGAATGTTTGTATGCAAAATTTGATCAATTTACAATACATTTTGGTCTCGTCTGTTGATTTAAAGTAGTAACTCCATTTTTGTAGGGAAAGGTGAATATTTCCCTTTGTGATGATACTCAAATGTCTTAAGTTCCTTGCATAATGAACGAGCTAGCAAACAATAGGTTTGTAATTCGCAAAACTGCCATTTTCATCGATACAGTGATCTGTGTTATAGAACAAAAATGGCAAAACTTACTATCGTAAAAAGTTTTGCGTAGCTGTTTGTGTGCCAAAACGGGCAATGAACGTGCCATTATGACATTGTTCATTTGTTTAAATTAGTTGTTCCGTATCTAATCTCGCAGTTTTCTCCTATCTTTTTCAATTTATTTTATGTATTTAACCAATTTGCCCCAGCTTTATACATTTCGTTAAATCTGGTAGGTGTTGGTCGCCCGATGACATTAAGCTAGCCATGCAAATATTCAAATAAAACATGTATCACTCCAGTAACAACTTCAATGTATCGTAATCTGGGCGCAGATCAATACGACCTTTGAGCCTGCATAATGCACGAGCGTATCTAGTCTGCCGTCTATCGCTCCTCACGGCGCCACCATCCATGCACTATTCAGCGCGGTCGGCGTGTCGCGGTTGCCTGGGTCAGACTCGTGTATGTGAGGTTACTGGGCAGCGGCGGCCGGCCCCGCATGGCCCTGCGGTCAGCAGTGTCAGTGTCAGTGTCAGTTTGTCAATGGCGCCCCATGCCGTGATTGATCTAGCTGCCGCTCCGACCCACTCGCTGCTACTCGATGCACGGCAGACGGCTGCCTCCACGGCGACCGGCCACCGGCGATGGTCGCCGGACCGCGCAGTAGGTGGGCGGGGTCAGCGCTGAGGTAGACGACAGGTTCTGTGACGAGACTCGCCGGACCGCGCAGTAGGTGGGCGGAGTCAGCGCTGAGGTAGACGACAGGTTCTGGGGTCAGCGCTGAGGTAGACGACAGGTTCTGTGACGAGAGTCGCCGGACCGCGCAGTAGGTGGGCGGGGTCAGCGCTGAGGTAGACAGGTTCTGGGTTCAGCGCTGATGTAGACGACAGGTTATGTGACGAGAGTCGCCGGACCGCACAGTAGGTGGGCGGGGTCAGCGCTGATGTAGACGACAGGTTCTGTGGTGAGGGTTGCCAGGGTTTATATGGGGGCTGTTCCAGCGCCCTCAACAGGAAGAGGCTTTCATCCCGCTGGTTGAGACGCAGTGGAGTGGAGCACGGGGACGGACGGTGGATATTTCCAATGTAAACAGCATGGACAGCGCGACACTAATGCGCGACAGTGCGCCTGAACTGTCGCCACCTAACACGCGCACTGGCGGGGGTTCGCGCCAACCACTAACTGCCGGGGGTTGATTTCCGCCGCCCCCCCCCACCCCCTAAGATCTCGAAAACCACGCAACGTAGCGACAAGCGGAAAACGGTGTTAGATAGCACGATGCAAGCGCTTTCGAAAGTATATCGGTCTTTTTTAGGTCAGGTCAATGTTGAGGTCACCAGAGGTCATTAAAGGTCAAATTTCGGCTATATATGTGTCCTTGATACAACCATCTTATCGGTAACTAAGAGCAGACTAGCGACGCGCGGAAAAAAAACGCTCGCAAGGTAATTGAATTTGCTGTCGCTAAGGTTTCATCAGAATTGACCTAAGGTCAATAGATAGGTCAGCAGAAGCCATTAAATTTGATACATTCTAAAAATGGCCGAATAGTTTTTAAGGAATAACTTTTGACAGAAGCATGACACATTAAATCAGATTTCACCATTGTCTTTGTCTCGTCATAAAGACATAAAAGAAAAGTACAACAAAGAGCCTCTTGGGCCCATCCGAGGTTGCACCCCACCCCCCCCCCCTCCACCAGTCATAAAGACATAAAAGAAAGACAAGTGCAACAAAGAGCCTCTTGGGCCCATCCGAGGTTGCACCCCACCCCACCCCCCCCCCCCCCCCTCCACCAGTCTCGCCCCTTCAAATCACCTTACTCTACCTGCATAAAAGAAGGCTAATCCCACGAGTATTTATGAACTAATCCCTTCTCTGTAAAGTATTTATCTAATCTAATTTTGAAGGAAGCAAGTGTCACTGCATCAGCGACATCCCCTGGTAGCATATTCCAATGTCCTACAACCCTTCTACTGAAAAAATGACTGTCGTAGCCTAGTCCTACTTTGTTTCATAATGAGTTTATGCTGATGACCTCTACCTCGATTTTCCCTATTGAACTCAAACATACCCTTTAAATATCCAGAATGCTGACTATTTACAAATTTGAAGACTTCAATTAGATCTCCTCTTAGCCTTCTATATCTAAGTGAAAACATACCCAATTTCTTTAATCTATCTTCATAAGGTAAACTACCAAGACAATTAACCATTTTTGTTGCCCTTTTTTAACTCTTTCTAACAGCCAGCAATCTTTCTCATATGTTGGAGACCAGGCTTGTACACAATACTCCAAATGTGGTCTAACGTATGCACAATACAGTTTTGTTATTACCTTTTCACTCTTGTAGGAAACATTTCTGTTAATGGCCCCTAGCATTCTAAGTGCCTTTTTCCTAGATTCTACAACCTGGTCTGACGCTGATAGTCTATTGTTTACCACGACACCTAAATCTCTTTCCTTTTCAATCTGCTCCATTTTCTGCCCACCCATTTCATACCTATGTTTACTGCTAACCCGTCCAGCGTGCATAATCTTACATTTACTCAAATTGAATTTCATCTGCCATGCTTCAGACCACTCAACTAGCTTGTCCAGATCTGATTGAAAAACATCCTGATCATGTTTTCCTCTAATAATCCTGACAACTTTTAGATCGTCTGCAAATTTCAAGACTTCGCTGTCTATACTGTTCTCAATTGCATTCAAAAATATTATAAAAAGCAATGGGCCCAGGACTGAGCCCTGTGGAACCCCACTGAGAACCTCCTTCCATTGTGATTGGCACCCATTCAATATAACCCTTTGCTGGCGTCCTGAAAGCCACGTTTCTATCCAATTCAGAATCTTGCCCCTGATCCCATGAATTTTAAGTTGCAACCCCAGTCTTGTATGGGGGACTTTGTCAAATGCTTTACTGAAATCAAGAAAAGCTACATCTAGCTGTTTACCCTGATCAAAGCTATCTGTTGAAACACATCGAATGATATTTTGGGTGGCCTAGTTAAACCATATAAAAATCCTGACCTGAGGTCAAGGTCAGGTCGAGGTCAACTCTTACGTCACTTGATTCGTCTCGACAAGCCAAATGCAATGGTGAAAACCCCATTGCTCTACCTTGATTTGGTAAAGAGTTATTGAAGAAAAACATACGTGACCTGGGGGTCACCTGAGTTGACCTCGTAGAGGTCGAAGAGCAGAAATGTGAAATTGGGCTTTGCATTTGGCACAACAGTGGTGGATCTGGTGATAATTTTTTAATTTCTCCGCTTTGACTTATAATGATGGGGAGGTCACGAAATCGACCTGACCTTAGGTCATCGATATGAGAGAAAAAATCGTGATCTACGAATTGTAGGTACTTATCACCTTATGACATCCTGTGAGTTTCAGACTGTTTGGTCAATCGCTTTGGCTGTGGCACGACCGCAAACTTCTTGGAGGTGGGGGTCGCTTACTTGACTTGAGGTGACCTGACTCGAGGTCAAAAATTGCACACCATGTGGGTAATTGATGCCCAAAGAGCTGTGCCGCGCCGCCGTTTTTCCGCTATTCATGAAAACCGGAGGGGGCGGACCCCCTCCCCCCCCCCCCGCAGTGCGCGTGTTAACGTGAACTTTCCTCCACCAACCTCAACCGCTCGCCGAGCGGTGGAGGTTTTGCTCAACCAGTTGAGGTTGGTGGAGGCTCAACCGATTTTAGTTGAGGCGCGGGAACGACCGGTGGAGAAAATGAAGCCTCAACCTAATCCGGTTGAGGGCGCTGGTCGAGCCCAACACAGCGACACAGTCTGTGCATCAAACTGCAGGTTACCGGTGTGGCGCGACTGTGGACATGTTCATACACGTGGCAGCAACAGTAGGCACAGCTTTCAGAGTAGCCAGTCAGGCCGCTGAACGTGCGCTGGTTTTGGAGCTTGCTGGCATTTTGGCGCTATGGACCAGGGTAATAGAACAACGGGTAGAACAGTAAGTAATGTAACGCCCAAATGAATTAGACAAGATATAATTTGTATCGTAATTGTTTTGTCTATTATAAATTAAAGGTATTGTTTGGTAACAATAACTTGTATTTCCATAGATTATATCTTTATTTATTGAATTAAACGCCAGCAAATATACGAAGTAGTAGTCAAAGTAGTGTATTTGCAGTACATGTAGTAGCATTTGGAAGCGATGATATTAAATTATACTACAAAGTAGTAGTCGAAGTAGTGTATATTTCAGTACTGTAGTAGCATTTGGAAGCGATCAGCGGTCGTTCCGACATTGTTTAACCCCCAAGCCCCTTTACACCCGGAATATCGAAAAATGATAAATAAAAACGTTGTAGCTAAGACTTGTAGCTATCTGTTCCAGAAGTCGGATTTAAAATATGTGCCATAGGTTACGAGCCAGTCTCGTCTGAAAATCATCGATTTAACATGGGAACCCTATGGTGTAGTAGGTTTGTAACGCCAAAACGCCCGAGTGTTGCCAACTGTTACTGGTGGGGGCTGCTATGGACACCACAGGCGAGCTGGCAGTGAGTGGGGCGCTGGCCGCTGTATTCATCGGCCCTGACACTAGGCGTGTGTCCGCCCCGCCTCCCGGCTGTACTCTGGCGTAGTGCTGTGTGTTCCCGGTCACGTACAGGGTCGGTGGCGCCATCTATGATTGCCCTGCTGTGTGACGCAGTGCTGTGTTCCCGGTCACGTACAGAGTCGGTGGCGCCATCTATGATTGCCCTGCTGTGTGACGCAGTGTTGTGTTCCCTCCACACAGTGTCGGTGGCGCCATCTATGATTGCCCTGCTGTGTGACGCAGTGTTGTGTTCCCTCCACACAGTGTCGGTGGCGCCATATATGATTGCCCTGCTGTGTGACGCAGTGTTGTGTTCCCTCCACACAGTGTCGGTGGCGCCATCTATGATTGCCCTGCTGTGTGACGCAGTGATGTGTTCCCTCCACACAGTGTCGGTGGCGCCATCTATGATTGACCTGCTGTCTGAGCCGTTCCCGGGCGGCGCTGACCTGGCCCGAGTCATGTCGCCGGATACAATGGAGCCGGAGGCACGCACGCGGGACCGCCTAGTCAGCATCGGACGCCACAAGGTCTGTCAGCTCGGCCACAAACTCAAAAGCATAAGCATTAGGCTCCGTTTCCTTGACAGGTTTAGGTTTAAATCGGATACATTTATAAAGGAAGTTGGGTTATAAGCGGATGTTTTCATAACCTGGAAATGTGAAATATGGCTTACAGCGGCCGCCGTCGCCAAAATTGTTCCAATTGCTATGATCGGATCGAACTGTAAGCTGTAGTTTGCTGTGACTGTTGGCTGTGTGTTGTATGGGCGTTGCCGGTGCGCTGTTGACCGACATCACATGCCGTCCAACAGCTGCTCATCCCGGGCGTGCCCACCTCGCTGGGAGGCGACTCCGGCGAGCCTCTGACGCCCATCTCGCCGCTGGACATGTTTGAGGAGGCGTGTCCCAGCTTCCCGCGTGTACTGCAGCTCAACCAGTCACAAGTGCAGCTGGGAGATCGACTCGGAGTGGTGAGTAGAGCCGCCGCCGCCGCCGCCGCCGCCGCCGCCGCCGCCGCCGCCGCCGCCGCCGCCGCCGCCGCCGCTGCCGCCGCCGCCGACCCCGCCCCCGACCCCGCCCACCGCCTCTGCCGCCGCCCCCGTCCCCGCCGCCGCCGCCGCCGCCGCCCCCGCCTCTGCAGCCGCCCACTGCCCATGTCAACGTTCCTGTTTACTTGTAATGGTTGAGAGTTGAGCAGTTTGCAGTCGCATTCCAGTTCAAACGCACGTTGGAGTGGCAGTGTCCCCGTGTGTGCTGTGATATGGTTGCTTCGTTCTCGGTACGTCAGCACTGACTCGATGTACTTGACGGCTAGCGGTGATAGGTGACGCAAAGGTCGGCAGAACTGGGCAGACCCTGGCGTCGTCTGCCCCAGTATGGCTGTGCCGTATCGCAGTGAAGTGCACCGACGAGTCTGTGACGTCACCGCCGCCTGAGGGCCACGTCCTGTATCGACGGCAGCACTAAGCGGATGACACACATGACACTGCGATTGCAGTGTTGCGTGCCTTGCTGCCCCGTCTCGCCCTGTTTCATCCTGTCCTGTGCCTGCCCTTCAGTTCCGGTCACACAGCGCTAACTGCGCGCCCGTCCTGTGCCGTCGTCAGGGTTTCTACGGTGAGGTGTATAAGGCGGTGCTGACGCACCAGGATGGCACCTGGGAGACGGTGGCGGCCAAACGACTCAAGAAGAAGACCATCACCACCGCCGGCCTGCAGGATCTACAGAGGGAGATCGCCATCCTCAAGGTACGCGTCTCCTCTCGTGTTCCCCGGGCGGGGATAATGTGATGTGGCAGCTAAACTCACGCCTTGGAGGGTGTCGGAGAATACAGGCTCTGGAGAAACCGATTCAGCGTCCTTAGATCTTGGGTATCGTAAGAGCATTAGCAATTAAATGTGCATGGGATGACGCTGCGGTGGAGGACTACCACATGTGCTTTCCGGAAAGTAATTCCGTAACTGTTGAGCTTCAAAGTATGTGAATGTATGGACTTATGGAAAAGAGTTCTTGCGAAGCGGTCTTTTGTGTGGACCCTGACATGCCGTCAGTTTAGAGCCACCAGTCCCATCAATGTCGCGTTATTTTCATTCATTGACGGCACTCTACGGCCAAGGCTCAGTCGGCTGTACAGGGTCCCAAAAGTCATTTTTGCTTGGGTGTCTGTGGGTGTTTTGCTTGGGTGAGTGGAACCTTCAAGCCAAAAAAGACCATGAGAGTGGAAAATTATGTAGGAAAATGGTACAATATTTATTTGTTTTAAATATGAAAAGCATCCCAATCCTTTTTGTTGAAATCGTGTATTTTTAGTCAAAATTTGTGTCAATCAATATGTATCACAATTAATAATTTCAAGTTGGGAATGGAAAATGAACTAAAATGGGGAGTGAGAGTGGGAAATTATTCGAATTTAGGGGGTGTCATTCCCCCCCCCCCCCCCCACATCAACAAATTTTGAGACACTGCTGCTAGACCATCAAATAGCCGACTCTCACTCTCCGCCCTATATTGTGTTTTGTGTCCGATATCGCTGCCACTTTTCGCCTGTAATATCGGTCAGACGCAAACAGCCAACTCGATGTCACGCTACCAGGACGAGTCGATATGAAAATAGCGCATTGGCGACCGAGACTGCTGCCTCACGAGTCGATATGAAAATAGCGCATTGGCGACCGAGACTGCTGCCTCACGAGTCGATATGAAAATAGCGCATTGGCGACCGGGACTGCTGCCTCACGAGTCGATATGAAAATAGCGCATTGGCGACCGGGACTGCTGCCTCACGAGTCGATATGAAAATAGCGCATTGGCGACCGGGACTGGTGCCTCACGATTAAACGTTTGTTGTTTCTTAATATCTCAATAATTGCATGGCATCCCAATCCTTGAGTTCGCCATCTAAATTCTAACTGACATCGCTATCAGTCAGTTTCCATGCTCAAATGGCGCGTTTGCTGGTGTGGCCTTTCTCGAGACGACTTTCTTAGAGGCGGAATACATGTCAGATGTCATCCTATTTTCTATGTATGTATGTATTAACGTAAACAGACCGTTCCACACGACAGGGTTATTCTTCGGTCTTCCATGATACATGAACATAAAAATGAGCTAAAACATTTTGCCCTGTTTTGCCGACATCGTAAAATTATTGAGCAAGTGTAAAATATGATGGGCGACAACTGCGCTTCAGAACACACTGAGATGAAATTTCTTGCGAGTCATCGCGAGAAAGGAAAGGAATGGAAGACTGGTCTGGTGGTCCCTATACACAAGAAAGGCGATAAGCAGAGTCCGGGTAACTACCGCCCCATCAGCCTGACGTCGGTACCCTGCAAAATCCTCGAGTCACTGGTACGTGACGCCCTCATCCAGCACATGTTGTCGACCCAGCAGATGTCGAACGACCAGCACGGCTTCTGCCCGAGGCGCTCCTGCGTCACCCAACTGCTCCAAGTAATGGAAGATTGGTCGCAGCTGATTGAAGATGGACATGTTAAATTTTCCGGTTGCTTTGTGTATCCACGTTTAGGTGCAATTACATATTTATATTTCTGAAACAATGACGAGGATGTTGAGTTGTGGACGCGGTTTGCTATATCTGCCCGACAGTCTTTGCGAATCGCCCGTTTAGTTAATGTGTTGATTTCCTGATACGCTGGATCGTGTGTTTCTTTATATCGTTTGCGCTGCTTCATCAGATTGAGGGCTTCGTTCAAAACCGGTGGGGGACGGGGGTTGTGAACTCTAAATTTTCTGATAGAAGCCTGGAAGTCTACCATTTCGTTAAGCGTATTTTAAAAAGCCTCCCACTGCTGTTGACATGTTTCATTTTGTTTTACAACAGAGTGTCATCCAATGTTCCTTACATCAGTCAAAACCGCACCATTATCGAATGTTCGCTATCTCCCGTCGCAGTACAGGACGGGCGCAGGCCCGTCCTGTACTGCGCCCTTTGTCTGGCTCGGGGCACCGTTACTCCGACACATAGGCGACGGTGTGACTCGCGTAATCCCATTTTTTGGACAAACACATTGTTGGTGATCGGTCGTTACACAGCACATCGGACATCAGCACAGCATCAAGTAATGAGCGCGTACGGTCACGACAAAAGGTAGGCTCGTGTACTACACAGTTCAGCCCGTACCTTTCTAATTCCCGAAGCCTTTCATTTGCTGCTGGATTTGTTTGAGGGTCTGAATTCAGATCACCCGCTAAAATGATACAGTGAGATGAAGAGGCCATAATTATTTGTTGGATTTGTTCCTCTAGATCGTTGAAATCCGCTTGAATTTGAGCGCGGTTTTATGAAGGTGGTCGATAGACACAGGCCACAGTGGCTGCTGTCTTCTGATCGAATTCCACCTTGACCCAAATCGCCTCTACATGAGAGTCTGATCCAGTCGTTTTCCCTTTAATTATATTGGCGGATAAATGTTCATTCACAAATATTGCGACCCCTCCTCCAGATTGTTTACGTCCTGTTTTTCTGTCCAGCCGAAAAAGGCGATACCCTGGAATTGTAACAAATCGGCCTGGCGTCGTTGACTTCAGATTGGTCTCAGTTAAACATAGCATTTCTGGAGACCGAAGGGGAACATCATTGCGAATGTCCGGTAATTTTGGAAGAAGGGACTGAACATTTAATAGCTCCAGTGACAGTTTTCCGCGCGTCGTCTTCTCCGATGGATCGCCGTCTGCTACGATGTTGTTGTCCGTCCATCCTATCCATTGTCCAGCTATCCATCCATCCTATCTATCCAATGCCATGCTATCCTATTTTCCAGCTGATTCCCTCAGCAATGAATCCTGTACATGCCGACTCGTAACACGATAGATCGAGTTCTCCGTGTGATATATGCCTTGCCTTGCCTTGCTACAGTGTATCCAATTGTAGACGCAATTCAATATGCAAATTAAACGTTCCTTTATTTTCGACATATAAAGCTACACCACTTGAATTACACTCGGTAGCAGTGTCAGCCAACCCAGAGCTGATTGGTGAAGCTCCCCAATCGCACTGTAGTCGCTGGACGGCGCGAATTTGAACCATGTGCCATCGGTTAGCGGCTTGTGTGATGGATAGACTCGACCTGTCCCCCAGAGTTAGGAAATGTTTCCGTGAAGGTCAGTGTTGTCGGGAGATCCGTGTCAGCGACCCTCAAAGTTAGGCCGCGGTCACCCCGTCCGGCCTGACCGCCGCCGCTGTCGCTCTGGGAGAAGTTGGCCTGTGAATCGACGCCTCGACCTGCATTTGACCCTCGGAGACTGCCGGGTCTGACCTCTGCCTTTCCCCGTCCCCGCACCTTACCCCACTCTACCTCACCCTTCCCCATCCCCTCACATTACCCCACTCTCCCCACCCTTCCCCGTCCCCGCACCCTACCCCACTCTCCTCACCATTCCCCGTCCCCTCACCTTACCCCACTATACCTCACCCTTCCCCATACCCGTACCTTACCCCACTCTACCTCACCCTTCCCCATGCCCTCACCTTACCCCACTCTACCTCACCCTTCCCCATCCCCTCACCTTACCCCACTCTCCCCACCCTTCCCCGTCCCCGCACCATACCCCACTCTCCTCACCATTCCCCGTCCCATCACCTTACGCCACTATACCTCACCCTTCCCCCACTCTACCTCACCCTTCCCCATCCCCTCACCTTACCCCACTCTACCTCAACCCCACTCTACCTCAACCCCACTCTACCTCAACCCCACTCTACCTCAACCCCACTCTACCTCAACCCCACTCTACCTCACCCTTCCCCATCCCCGCACATTACCCCACTCTCCTCACCCTTCCCCGTCCCCGTACCTTACCCCACTCTACCTCACCCTTCCCCATCCCCTCACCTTACCCCACTCTCCTCACCCTTCCCCGTCCCCGTACCTTACCCCACTCTACCTCACCCTTACCCATCCCCGTACCTTACCCCACTCTACCTCACCCTTCCCCATCCCCGCACCTTACCCTACTCTACCCCACCCTTCCCCATCCCCTCACCTTACCCCACTCTACCTCACCCTTCCCCATCCCCGTACCTTACCCCACTCTACCTCACCCTTCCCCATCCCCGTACCTTACCCCACTCTACCTCACCCTTCCCCATCCCCGTACCTTACCCCACTCTACCTCACCCTTCCCCATCCCCGTACCTTACCCCACTCTACCTCACCCTTCCTCATCCCCGTACCTTACCCCACTCTACCTCACCATTCCCCATCCCCGTACCTTACCCCACTCTACCTCACCCTTCCCCATCCCCGCACCTTACCCTACTCTACCCCACCCTTCCCCATCCACTTACCTTACCCCACTCTACCTCACCCTTCCCCATCCCCGTACCTTACCCCACTCTACCTCACCCTTCCCCATCCCCGCACCTTACCCCACTCTACCTCACCCTTCCCCATCCCCTCACCTTACCCCACTCTACCTCACCCTTCACCATCCCGTCACCTTACCCCACTCTACCTCACCTTACCCCACTATACCTCCCCCTTCCCCGTCCCCGTACCTTACCCCACTCTACCTCACCCTTCCCATCCCCGCACCTTACCCCACTTTCATGTTCCTTCCCCGTCCCCTCACCTTACCCCATTCTACCTCATCCTTCCCCGTACACGTACCTTACCCCACTCTACCTCACCCTTCCCCATCCCCTCGCTTTTCCCCATTCTACCTCACCCTTCCCCGTCCCCGCACCTTACCCCACTCTACCTCACCCTTCCCCATCCCCTCACCTTACCCCACTATACCTCACCCTTCCCCATCCCCGTACCTTACCCCACTCTACCTCACCCTTCCCCATCCCCTCACCTTACCCCACTCTACCTCAACCCCACTCTACCTCAACCCCACTCTACCTCAACCCCACTCTACCTCAACCCCACTCTACCTCAACCCCACTCTACCTCAACCCCACTCTACCTCAACCCCACTCTACCTCAACCCCACTCTACCTCAACCCCACTCTACCTCAACCCCACTCTACCTCAACCCCACTCTACCTCAACCCCACTCTACCTCACCCTTCCCCATCCCCTCACCTTATCCTACTCTACCCCACCATTCACCATCCCCGCACCCTACCCCACTCTACCCCACCATTCACCATCCCCGTACCTTACCCCACTCTACCTCACCCTTCCCCATCCCCTCACCTTACCCGACTCTACCTCACCCTTCCCCATCCCCTCACCTTACCCCTACTCTACCCCACCCTTCCCCATCCCCTCACCTTACCCCACTCTACCTCACCCTTCCCCATCCCCGTACCTTACCCCACTCTACCTCACCCTTCCCCATCCCCTCACCTTACCCCACTCTACCTCAACCCCACTCTACCTCAACCCCACTCTACCTCACCCTTCCCCATCCCCTCACCTTACCCTACTCTACCCCACCCTTCCCCATCCCCTCACCTTACCCTACTCTACCCCACCATTCACCATCCCCGTACGTTACCCCACTCTACCTCATCCTTCCCCATCCCCGTACCTTACCCCACTCTACCTCACCCTTCCCCATCCCCTCACCTTACCCCACTCTACCTCACCCTTCCCCATCCCCTCACATTACCCCTACTCTACCCCACCCTTCCCCATCCCCTCACCTTACCCCACTCTACCTCACCCTTCCCCATCCCCGTACCTTACCCCACTCTACCTCACCCTTCCCCATCCCCTCACCTTACCCCACTCTACCTCAACCCCACTCTACCTCAACCCCACTCTACCTCACCCTTCCCCATCCCCTCACCTTACCCTACTCTACCCCACCCTTCCCCATCCCCTCACCTTACCCCACTCTACCTCACCCTTCCCCATCCCCGTACCTTACCCCATTCTACCTCACCCTTCCCCATCCCCGTACCTTACCCCACTATACCTCACCCTTCCCCATCCCCGTACCTTACCCCATTCTACCTCACCCTTCCCCATCCCCGTACCTTACCCCACTCTACCTCACCCTTCCCCATCCCCGTACCTTACCCCACTATACCTCACCCTTCCCCATCCCCGTACCTTACCCCATTCTACCTCACCCTTCCCCATCCCCGTACCTTACCCCACTCTACCTCACCCTTCTCCATCCCCGTACCTTACCCCACTATACCTCACCCTTCCCCATCACCGTACCTTACCCCATTCTACCTCACCCTTCCCCATCCCCGTACCTTACCCCACTATACCTCACCCTTCCCCATCCCCGCACCTTACCCCACTACCTCACCCTTTCTCATCCCCTCACCTTACCCCACTCTACCTTACCCTTCCCCATCCCCATACCTTACCCCATTCTACCTCACCCTTCCCCATCCCCGTACCTTACCCCACTATACCTCACCCTTCCCCATCCCCGTACCTTACCCCATTCGACCTCACCCTTCCCCATCCCCGTACCTTACCCCAATATACCTCACCCTTCCCCATCCCCGTACCTTACCCCATTCTACCTCACCCTTCCCCATCCCCGTACCTTACTCCACTATACCTCACCCTTCCCCATCCCCGCACCTTACCCCACTCTACCTCACCCTTCCCCATCCCCGTACCTTACCCCACTCTACCTCACCCTTCCCCGTCCCCGTACCTTTCCCCACTTTACCTCACCCTTCCGCGTCCCCGTACCTTACCCCACTCTACCACACCCTTCCCCCACTCTACCTCATCCTTCCCCATCCCCTCGCCTTACCCCACTCTACCCCACTCTTCCCCAGCCCCGTACCTTACCCCACTCTACCTCACCCTTCCCCATCCCCGTACCTTACCCCACTCTACCTCTCCCTTCTCCGTCCCCTTACCTTACTCCACTCTACCTCACGCTTCCCCATCCCCTCACCTTACCCGACTCTACCTCACCCTTCCCCATCCCCGTACGTTACCCCACTCTACCTCACCCTTCCCATCCCCTCATATTACCCCACTCTACCTCACCCTTCCCCATCCCCTCACCTTACCCCACTCTACCTCACCCTTCCCCATCCCCTCACCTTACCACACTCTACCTCACCCTTCCCCATCCCCGTACCTTACCCCACTATACCTCACCCTTCCCCATCCCCGTACCTTACCCCACTCTACCTCACCCTTCCCCGTACCTTACCCCACTCTACCTCACCCTTCCTCATCCCCTCACCTTACCCCACTATACCTCACCCTTCCCCATCCCCTCACCTTACCCCACTCTACCTCACCCTTCACCATCCCCTCACCTTACCCCACTCTACCTCACCCTTCCCCATCCCCGTGCCTTACCCCACTCTACCTCACCCTTCCCCATCCCCGTACGTTACCCCACTCTACCTCACCCTTCCCCATCCCCTCACCTTATCCCACTCTACCTCACCCTTCACCAACCCTGACAGAAGCTCGACATGGTGAGTCTGCCTCACTGATGTCTAGCTTAGCACCTAGGGAGTCGGGATACGTACGTTTGCCCTCAGAAGTTTGATATATAACTTGACATATAATGTCTCGTTGATGGCTTGGTGTATACCTATGCCCTGAAGTTTGATATATAACTTGACATATCATGTCTCGTTGATGGCTTGGTGTATACCTATGCCCTGATATCTACACCCGTTGATCTGACTTCTGCCGTCTGACCTCTTACTGTCAACGTAAGTCTCTTGTCGTCCTCTGTCCCCTGAATCTGTCCTCAAACCTCCGGTGTCTCATCTGGGACCTCGCCTAACCTCAGCGGTCAGAGGACACCTGACCCCTGACCTCGGTCCATTTACTCTGCCCCTTCAAATCTACAGCTTATAATCTCATACTGTTCTCTCCTGCTCTCGTACCCTTTCCCCTTCGCTCTGCACTCAAACCCCCAAGTTGGGGGTTTGAGTGCAGAGCGAAGGGGAGGGGTACGGTTGGGGGCCCCAACATCCAATCAACGACCCCTGTCTTTGAACATCTGAGCGTGGCCTCCTCACTCTGCCCTCCTTATTTCGCCCTCAGTCTTCTGTTAGGGCAGGTGTTAGTAATATCTGTCCCCGGAGCCTCCTCCCCCGCTAATCGCCCCCTCCCCACACCACAGGAGCTGGACCACGAGAACGTGGTGAAGATGCGTGGGATCGTGGACGAGCCGGAGCCGATGCTAGTGATGGAGTACCTACCACCCGGCGCTCTCAGCTCCTACCTGAAGATGTACTGGGATAAGCTGACCACGCACCGGCTACTGAAGTTCGCCAAGGACGTGGCCAAGGTGGGGTCACGTTGGGGCGGGCACGGGATTGGGGGGCGTGGTGGGCCGGAGGACAGGATTGGGGTGGTTGTGATGCGAAAACGGGGCTGGGGTGAAGTAGAGGGGCCAGGGACCAAATAATGGAGACTAATAGCTATCTCGCCGGTGAAGTAGAGATGCCAGGGACCAAAGAATGGGGACTAATAGCTATCTCGCCGGTGAAGTAGAGAGGTCAGGGACCAAAGAATGGAGACTAATAGCTATCTCGCCGGTGTAGTAGAGATGCCAGGGACCAAAGAATGGAGACTAATAGCTATCTCGCCGGTGAAGTAGATAGAGATGCCAGGGACCAAAGAATGGAGACTAATAGCTATCTCGCCGGTGAAGTAGAGAGGCCAGGGACCAAAGAATGGAGACTAATAGCTATCTCGCTGGTGAAGTAGAGATGCCAGGGACTAAAGAATGGAGACTAATAGCTATCTCGCCGGTGAAGTAGAGAGGCCAGGGACCAAAGAATGGAGACTAATAGCTATCTCGCCGGTGAAGTAGAGAGGCCAGGGACCAAAGAATGGAGACTAATAGCTATCTCGCTGGTGAAGTAGAGATGCCAGGGACCAAAGAATGGAGACTAATAGCTATCTCGCCGGTGAAGTAGAGAGGCCAGGGACCAAAGAATGGAGACTAATAGCTATCTCGCCGGTGAAGTAGACATGCCAGGGACCAAAGAATGGAGACTAATAGCTATCTCGCCGGTGAAGTAGAGATGCCAGGGACCAAAGAATGGAGACTAATAGCTATCTAGCCGGTGAACTAGAGATGCCAGGGACCAAAGAATAGAGACTAATAGCTATCTCGCCGGTGAAGTAGAGATGCCAGGGGCCAAAGAATGTAGACTAATAGGTATCTCGCCGGTGAAGTAGAGAGACCAGGGACCAAAGAATGTAGACTAATAGGTATCTCGCCGGTGAAGTAGAGAGGCCAGGGACCAACGAATGGAGACTAATAGCTATCTCGCCGGTGAAGTAGAGAGGCCAGGGACCAAAGAATGGAGACTAATAGCTATCTCGCCGGTGAAGTAGAGAGGCCAGGGACCAAAGAATGGAGACTAATAGCTATCTCGCCGGTGAAGTAGAGAGGCCAGGGACCAAAGCATGGAGACTAATAGCTATTTCGCCGGTGAAGTAGAGATGCCAGGGACCAAAGAATGGAGACTAATAGCTATCTTGCCGGTGAAGTAGAGAGGCCAGGGACCAAAGAATGGAGACTAATAGCTATCTCGCCGGTGAAGTAGAGATGCCAGGGACCAAAGAATGGAGACTAATAGCTATCTCGCCGGTGAAGTAGAGAGGCCAGGGACCAAAGAATGGGGACTAATAGCTATCTCGCCGGTGAAGTAGAGAGGCCAGGGACCAAAGAATGGAGACTAATAGCTATCTCGCCGGTGAAGTAGAGATGCCAGGGACCAAAGAATGGAGACTAATAGCTATCTCGCCGGTGAAGTAGAGAGGCCAGGGACCAAAGAATGGAGACTAATAGCTATCTCGCTGGTGAAGTAGAGATGCCAGGGACCAAAGAATGGAGACTAATAGCTATCTCGCCGGTGAAGTAGAGAGGCCAGGGACCAAAGAATGGAGACTAATAGCTATTTCGCCGGTGAAGTAGAGATGCCAGGGACCAAAGAATGGAGATTAATAGCTATATCGCCGGTGAAGTAGAGATGCCAGGGACCAAAGAATGAAGACTAATAGCTATCTCGCCGGTGAAGTAGAGATGTCAGGGACCAAATAATAGAGACTAATAGCTATCTCGCCGGTGAAGTAGAGATGCCAGGGGCCAAAGAATGGAGACTAATAGCTATCTCGCCGGTGAAGTAGAGAGGCCAGGGACCAAATAATGTAGACTAATAGGTATCTCGCCGGTGAAGTAGAGAGGCCAGGGACCAACGAATGGAGACTAATAGCTATCTCGCCGGTGAAGTAGAGATGCCAGGGACCAAAGAATGGAGACGAATAGCTATCTCGCCGGTGAAGTAGAGAGGCCAGGGACCAAATAATGGAGACTAATAGCTATCTCGCCGGTGAAGTAGAGAGGCCAGGGACCAAAGAATGGAGACTAATAGCTATCTCGCCGGTGAAGTAGAGAGGCCAGGGACCAAAGAATGGAGACTAATAGCTATCTCGCCGGTGAAGTAGAGATGCCAGGGACCAAAGAATGGAGACGAATAGCTATCTCGCCGGTGAAGTAGAGAGGCCAGGGACCAAATAATGGAGACTAATAGCTATCTCGCCGGTGAAGTAGAGAGGTCAGGGACCAAACAATGGAGACTAATAGCTATCTCGCCGGTGAAATAGAGAGGCCAGGGACCAAAGAATGGAGACTAATAGCTATCTCGCCGGTGAAGTAGAGAGGTCAGGGACCAAAGAATGGAGACTAATAGCTATTTCGCCGGTGAAGTAGAGATGCCAGGGACCAAAGAATGGAGACTAATAGCTATCTCGCCGGTGAAGTAGAGAGGCCAGGGACCAAAGAATGGAGACTAATAGCTATATCGCCGGTGAAGTAGAGAGGCCAGGGACCAAAGAATGGAGACTAATAGCTATCTCGCCGGTGAAGTAGAGATGCCAGGGACCAAAGAATGGATACTAATAGCTATCTCGCCGGTGAAGTAGAGATGCCAGGGACCAAAGAATGGAGACTAATAGCTATCTCGCTGGTGAAGTAGAGAGGCCAGGGACCAAATAATGTAGACTAATAGGTATCTCG
Source organism: Chirona hameri (assembly GCA_036785665.1). Taxonomy (NCBI): domain Eukaryota; kingdom Metazoa; phylum Arthropoda; class Thecostraca; order Balanomorpha; family Balanidae; genus Chirona; species Chirona hameri. The sequence goes on from JAXIVJ010008954.1 coordinate 26,826, forward strand.
CCGGTGAAGTAGAGAGGCCAGGGACCAAAGAATGGAGACTAATAGCTATCTCGCCGGTGAAGTAGAGATGCCAGGGACCAAAGAATGGAGACTAATAGCTATCTCGCCGGTGAAGTAGAGATGCCAGGGACCAAATAATGGAGACGAATAGCTATCTCGCCGGTGAAGTAGAGAGGCCAGGGACCAAAGAATGGAGACTAATAGCTATCTCGCCGGTGAAGTAGAGAGGCCAGGGACCAAAGAATGGAGACTAATAGCTATCTCGCCGGTGAAGTAGAGAGGCCAGGGACCATAGAATGGAGACGAATAGCTATCGCGCCGGTGAAGTAGAGAGGCCAGGGACCAAATAATGGGGACTAATAGTATCCGCCGGTCAAGTAGAGAGGCCAGGGACCAAATAATGGAGACTAATAGCTATCTCGCCGGTGAAGTAGAGATGTCAGGGACCAAAGAATGTAGACTAATAGGTATTTCGCCGGTGAAGTAGAGAGGCCAGGGACCAAAGAATGGAGACTAATAGCTATCTCGCCGGTGAAGTAGAGAGGCCAGGGACCAAGGAATGGAGACTAATAGCTATCTCGCCAGTGAAGTAGAGAGGCCAGGGACCAAAGAATGGAGACTAATAGCTATCTCGCCGGTGAAGTAGAGATGCCAGGGACCAAAGAATGGAGACTAATAGCTATCTCGCCGGTGAAGTAGAGAGGCAAGGGACCAAAGAATGGAGACTAATAGCTATCTCGCCGGTGAAGTAGAGATGGCAGGGACCAAAGAATGGAGACTAATAGCTATCTCGCCGGTGAAGTAGAGAGGCCAGGGACCAAAGAATGGAGACTAATAGCTATCTCGCCGGTGAAGTAGAGAGGCCAGGGACCAAAGAATGGAGACTAATAGCTATCTCGCCGGTGAAGTAGAGATGCCAGGGACCAAAGAATGTAGACTAATAGGTATCTCGCCGGTGAAGTAGAGATGCCAGGGACCAAAGAATGGAGACGAATAGCTATCTCGCCGGTGAAGTAGAGATGCCAGGGACCAAATAATGGAGACTAATAGCTATCTCGCCGGTGAAGTAGAGAGGCCAGGGACCAAGGAATGGAGACTAATAGCTATCTCGCCGGTGAAGTAGAGAGGCCAGGGACCAAAGAATGGAGACTAATAGCTATTTCGCCGGTGAAGTAGAGATGCCAGGGACCAAAGAATGGAGACTAATAGCTATCTCGCCGGTTAAGTAGAGATGCCAGGGACCAAAGAGTGGAGACGAATGGCTATCTCGCCGGTGAAGTAGAGAGGCCAGGGACCAAAGAATGGAGATTAATAGCTATCTCGCCGGTGAAGTAGAGATGCCAGGGACCAAAGAATGGAGACTAATAGCTATCTCGCCGGTGAAGTAGAGATGCCAGGGACCAAAGCATGTAGACTAATAGGTATCTCGCCGGTGAAGTAGAGATGCCAGGGACCAAAGAATGGAGACGAATAGCTATCTCGCCGGTGAAGTAGAGAGGCCAGGGACCAAAGAATGGAGACTAATAGCTATCTCGCCGGTGAAGTAGAGATGTCAGGGACCAAAGAATGGAGACTAATAGCTATCTCGCCGGTGAAGTAGAGAGGCCAGGGACCAAAGAATGGAGACTAATAGCTATCTCGCCGGTGAAGTAGAGATGCCAGGGACCAAAGAATGGAGACTAATAGCTATCTCGCCGGTGAAGTAGAGAGGCCAGGGACCAAAGAATGGAGACTAATAGCTATCTCGCCGGTGAAGTAGAGATGGCAGGGACCAAATAATGGAGACGAATAGCTATCTCGCTGGTGAAGTAGAGATGCCAGGGACCAAATAATGGAGACTAATAGCTATCTAGCGGTGGATTGTTTCTGTCTGGGTTGAAGTAGAGGTGCCAGGGACCAAAGAATGGAGACTAACAGCTATCTCGCCGTGGATTGTCTCGTACAATCGTGCGTCATATTCGCGGAGTTTAGCGACCACTTTTAAGATCGGCTTAAAGGGACATTGCCACCTTTCTGAAAGTTGTCAAATATACGCCGGTTGTACCCGAAAATATGAAGTAAGTGCTGGTGAAAACGATGGTGATATTTTTTCTCTCGAAACTTCACTCAATTTAGAATAATTAAGTTGTTTTAAATTTGGGCTGATGACGTCATTATTGGGCTAAATAGAGCTGTAGATAAATCCTTTACGCTGCCAAAGTTTGGCACAATTTTTGTCAGAGAATTCTGGCGATTCAAATACAAGCAGGTACCAGGTAAACTGTGTCGCACTCACTTGACCACCGAAGTCTTGTCACTGAAAGCTCCACATACCACACATCGAATTCTTGGCATCGTTTGAAAATTGCATTAGAGTTTCACTTTATAGAAGTCTAGTTATCCTGATATAACCCACGGTAAATATAATACACTCAGCGATCGAGAAACGAAACGCGTAAATATCTCCAAGGTTTACCTTAAAACAAGTCGACTATCATCACCATTGGGTAAAGAGAGACGACGTCATCGGCTTTAAACCCCTATTCAAATACACATGGGGTTTATTTGTTACAATTGTCAAGACCAAGCTCGAATTAATTTATTTTCGAATAGACCTATGTAGTTGTTTTAACTGCTACCCTACTTAATTTCAAAGCAAATCCAACAACATGGCTATCTCAACTCAAAACTAATGTTAAGGTGGGAATGTCCCTTTAAATCGTCCTTGCATAGCCGTTCTCCGTGCTAGATATTTCAACTTCGTCAGAAGTGTGTCTCTTGTTTGCTTATATTTGTTTGTTCTTTAAATTCATAGTTTGTCAACATCATATAATCCATTGTTGTTCCATTTTGCTTGTTAAGGCTCTCCAATCGAACGTCTTCATCGGCATTAATGCTGCACTTGCGCCATGAAACAGCTGAAGTTATTTGCCGAGCGTAATGTTTTGTTTGGATTACCTGCGTTGGTGTCACAAAATATGTTGGTCTTGCTATGACATATTCGGCATAAATCGGAACGGAGACTGGAATGGGAGACACTGATACATTTAGGCACTACTGCAAAATGAAGCTGTATACTGAGAAGATGCGCAAATGCTGGCGATTGTTTGCAAGCCTCACACGCTCCCTCTGCAGGGTATGGAGTACCTCGGCGAGAAGAAGATCGTGCACCGTGATCTGGCGGCGCGGAACATCCTGGTCGCCTCGGACACACACGTGAAGATATCCGACTTCGGCCTGGCACAGGTCACCGGCGCCAACACCTACTACTACCTGAAGACCAACCGGGAGCTGCCGTTCCGATGGTGCGTACTGCTCAGAAGGGCGCCAGGGGGGGGGGGGGGGTCGGGATCCGGTCTCAGGCTGCCGGGGGACATTGTTGTCATGTTTAGGACGAGGGATATGTGTTTTGGAGTGTGATTGTGAGGCGCGCTCGGCTGACACATGCGAGATTGCAAGCCCGGCAAGAGTGAAGTGAAATAGGATGTTATTCATTTTGTAGAGATATTTATTTGAACAGTGAGGATTTTCAGTATGTCATCCAGACGAATTTACAGAAGATGCAATTAACTTAGGGTGTGTCAGGCTCCGTGATTGATTAATGCGAAACATTCCATGAAATGTGTAACTACCTCAAATCCTACTACATCAAAACTTTGACCCGCTAATCTTAGCACTACCGCGAGTTGCATGAGAATTATTGTCGAGGCTCTCCGCTTCCGCCGCCTCCAGCAACTACTGTCCTCCCTCTCACCCCAGCAGGGACCCTGACTCCTCCCTTCCCACCCCGCCTCTGTCGCTCCCTCAGGTACGCGCCGGAGAGTATCCGCTACGGCAAGTTCTCCTCCCTCTCGGACGTATGGTCGTACGGCATCACTCTGTACGAGATGTTCTCTGGCGGCGAGGACCCGCGTATCCCCAACTGCGACGACCAGAAGCTGCTGGAGACTCTGGACCGCGGAGTGCGGCTCTGTTGCCCCTCTAGGTAGGTTCTGCTGCCCCTCCGGGCCGGAAGCATGGTCGGCACATGTCTCGGCGCACCGGCGTCCGTAGCCAGTGGCCGGTGACCTCCTGGCAGGCTGGCAGTTGAGAGGCTGCGGTCTTGATGAGTGTTACGGTGGTTTGACAGATATCACGTGGAAATGTCTCGTTATATCCCTGTTCGCTCATTTGATGTGAGAGGATATGGACGTGTTGGCGTTGCCGGCATGACCAAGAGTTTCCAGTTGACCGTCCAACCATTTTGTGTCGCTATTCTAAGACGTGTTTTGAGTCTCCGAGTCAATGTTGATATCCACTCAGTCTCGGCGCGAGAGGCTTGTCTCTTCGTTTCTCATCCTTCCTCCAGACGTATTATTGCTCTGAATCGTGCGCTCATAGTGCCCGTCTCCGACACTTGATGTGACTTGCAGCGCCCGGTCGCCGTGTGTTGTTGCCGTGGCCGCAGTGTGCTGACCGTGCCGTGTTCGCCCCCCGCCGCCGCCGCCAGGTGTCCTGTCGGGATCTACACCGCGCTGATGTGGCCATGCTGGGACGAGCAGGCCCACATGCGGCCCTGCTTCACCGACCTGGTACACGAGTGCGCCGCACTCATGCGCGAGTACTAGACGGCGGCGGTGGCAGCGGAGGCGACGTGCTTCACCGACCTGGTGCACTCATGCGCCGCACTCATGCGCGAGTACTAGACGGCGGCGGTGGCAGCGGAGGCGACGTGCCTCACTGACCTGGTACAGGAGTGCGCCGCACTCATGCGCGAGTACTAGACGGCGGCGGTGGCAGCGGAGGCGACGTGCCTCACTGACCTGGTACAGGAGTGCGCCGCACTCATGCGCGAGTACTAGACGGCGGCGGTGGCAGCGGAGGCGACGTGCCTCACTGACCTGGTACAGGAGTGCGCCGCACTCATGCGCGAGTACTAGACGGCGGCGGTGGCAGCGGAGGCGACGTGCCTCACTGACCTGGTACAGGAGTGCGCCGCACTCATGCGCGAGTACTAGGCTGCAGCAGCAGCAGCGGAGGCGGCGGCGGCAGCAGCGGGTCCGGCGGCTGGTGCGGGCCGAGACAGAGAGGCGAGTCTCCGGCGAGGGAGAAAGATAGCGTCTCAGCGCTGCGCAGCCCCGCGGCGCTGTGCGGCTCCCAGCTGCTTGTACTGTCATGTTCCGCTGTTTCCGGCTGCCTTGCCGCTTTTCGTGAGAGTTGCCGCTTTTCGTCGCTGTGTGCTCCCGAGTAGTGGCGGCGGCGGTGGCGGCGGCGGCGGCGGCGGCGGCGGCGGCGGCGGCCAGGGTCGACGGCAGCGTCTCAACCGGCCGTGGCTCAGCGGTTCAGGGGGAAAGGGGGAGAGAGAGATAGAGTAGTTCAGATCTGTGTGCTTCGCAGCTACAGCGGCGTGGTGTTGGTTTCTGTGTTCTTTGCCAGCCGCTGTTCTGAGTTTCTTTCGACGTGATTCTGAATGTACAGGGTTTGTCGCGAGTCGCAGAAGAGCATTATATAATGATAGTTCGAGAGAGCGTGCTCTTTGCGTAGATTTGCGCCATGACAATATTTGCCTGTGCTGATATGGTGAATTTGCTAACTTTGCACAGTTCGTCATCGCGACCAAGTTTGTCATGATGTGTGGGGGCCATCTAAGACCAGTGTTGTGTGGTATGCGACGTATTCGCAGTGGCTCGCGCTTTGCGGGTGCGAACTTGTGGTCTTTAGACCAAAACCGAGCCACTTGTAATCGGAGGAAGGTGTTGGTGCCACCTGCGGTGGCTGGGATTTTGTTGACTGTGATACTGCGAATTTGCGCTGGTCGCGGCTGGCTGCCTTCGGTGCGCGCGCGACAGCCGACTTAGCTAAGCATAATTAAGTAAACTAGAGGCAACCCATGCTCATTCGGATTCATGCAATGAGAAACAACAGGCGGCATTGTCGCGGAAATCTCCCCAAAACCGTGAAGGTTGGGCGCCCCGACACAATCGGCGTGTTGTTTCTCATTGTGTGAACGCCGCCACTCTGCCGCTCGTGGGCCGATCTGTGGCGCTGTGTGAGAGGCACTGACGCAGTGTTGTCAGTTCTGAGCGCTACTGCGGCTGCCGTGTCCGCCATGCTGCGCTCAGGTCGGTCTGAGACGGTGTCGGGACCCCGGACGTCGGTCTGAGACGGTGTCGGAACCCCAGACGTCGGCCTGAGACGGTGTCGGAACCCCGGACGTCGGCCTGAGACGGTGTCGGGACCCCAGACGTCGGCCTGAGACGGTGTCGGAACCCCGGACGTCGGTCTGAGACGGTGTCGGAACCCCAGACGTCGGCCTGAGACGGTGTCGGGACCCCAGACGTCGGTCTGAGACGGTGTCGGGATCCCGGACGTCGGTCTGAGACGGTGTCGGGACCCCAGACGTCGGCCTGAGACGGTGTCGGAACCCGGACGTCGGTCTGAGACGGTGTCGGGACCCCAGACGTCGGCCTGAGACGGTGTCGGAACCCCGGACGTCGGCCTGAGACGGTGTCGGAACCCCGGACGTCGGTCTGAGACGGTGTCGAGACCCCGGACGTCGGCCTGAGACGGTGTCGGGACCCCGGACGTCGGTCTGGGACGGTGTCGGGACCCCGGCCGTTGGTCTGAGACGGTGTCGGGACCCCGGACGTCGGCCTGAGACGGTGTCGGGACTACGGACGTCGGTCTGAGACGGTGTCGGGACCCCTGACGTCGGCCTGAGACGGTGTCGGGACCCCGGACGTCGGCCTAAGACGGTGTCGGGACCCCGGACTCGGTCTGAGACGGTGTTGGGACAGACGGCGGCCTGAGACGGTATCGGGACAGACGTCGGCCTGAGACGGTGTCGGGACCCCGGACGTCGGTCTGAGACGGTGTCGGGACCCCGGACGTCGGTCTGAGACGGTGTCGGGACCCCGGACGTCGGCCTGAGACGGTGTCGGGACTCCGGATGTCGGTCTGAGACGGTGTCGGGACCCCGGACGTCGGTCCGAGACGGTGTCGGGACCCCGGACGTCGGCCTGAGACGGTGTCGGGACCCCGGACGTCGGCCTGAGACGGTGGCGAGACCCCGGACGTCGGTCTGAGACGGTGTCGGGACCCCGGACGGCGGTCTGAGACGGTGTCGGGACCCCGGACGGCGGCCTGAGACGGTGTTGGGACAGACGTCGGTCTGAGACGGTGTTGGGACCCCGGACGGCGGTCTGAGACGGTGTCGGGACCCCGGACGTCGGCCTGAGACGGTGTCGGGACCCCGGACGTCGGTCTGAGACGGTGTTGGGACCCCGGACGTCGGCCTGAGGCGGTGTCGGGACCCCGGACGTCGGCCTGAGACGGTGTCGGGACGACCCCGGACGTGGGCCTCAGGTGGTGCCAGGCTGACTGGGCTCTGCTGCGGTGTCGTTGTTGAGCAGCTGTTTACGCCTTACCGCCCTCGACGCTGACCGACTGACTCGGAGTGAGAAGACCACGGCTCGGGGGGGGGGGGGGGGGGAGAGAGGCCCCGGAAGGCTGAGCGACCTGAGCAGCAGCTCCGGTGCAGTGTGTGAAGTTTGCGTGCTTTCATCATGCGGAGCGGGGCTGGCAGCTGAAGTGTGAGCTGCCGCTCATTGCTACAATAGGAGACTTGCTGCAGCCTGGCCCCACATCAATGGTGGCCATGAATGGTGTAGAATCATCGATCAAATATGAAGTTATCTATTTCTTGTACCATTGACCGGCATTGAACTTAACCATTTTAAGAACAAAAATGTGAGGTTGACTTGGTTGACGACCTTTGAATAACGGATTGATGGACAGATAGATAGATATACATGCAATTCGAGCAGTAGTTGTTTGAGATACAATATGCTATCTTAGAGGTTGGCCCGCGCTAACGTGATGTGATGCTCAGTAGGAAATGCGGGCCAGGTACCAATGTTCCCGAATTGCCACTGCTGAAGCTGATTGCTGAGATCGCATTGTCTACTTCTTGGATGGATCGCATTATCTACTTCTTGGATGGATTTTGTCTATTTGGTAACGGCTATTTCAGCACTGTTGAAGTTGAAGATTCTCGGGCAGCAGGACATCTCTGCCGCGCACACCAGAATTGTTTGTTTTGTGGTTGGCTGTGTTAATTATATCATATTTGTGTACTCTATCCTTTCTTAGTCTTAAGTCATTCTTATCTCCTATTGCCTGATGTTGTTTTTTAATCATTCGCAATATTGACACTCTGCATACCGCGTTTTTAGAAACAAAGCCCAAAGACACTACCATATTTGGCGTTGGTCTTGCACGGGCGTCTTGTGCTGTGATTTATTGGTTGCTCTCCTCGATGTGCTGCAGTTTGAACCATTCCACCTTACCCTGAGGCGTCGGCCGTGCATACAGACGACAGACGACTGACGTCTGCTGAAGGTGGAGTGGTTTCTCTGCGACGTGTACGGGGGGGGGGTAGTGCCCTGGTGTCTGCTGTAATGCTGGACGGCCAATGTCTGCTGAATGAAGGCTGGCCGGTGACACTGACGTCGCGGTGAGCTCGGGGCGATGCTCTGGCGTGGTGGCCGTCAGCCTTGTCGTCGCCTGACTGGCGTCCGCGGTCCGTGGCAGCTGTGAGGGCTTCCGCTGTCCGTGGGCAGCTGTGAGAGCCTCCGCTGTCTGTGGGCAGCTGTGAGAGCCTCCGCTGTCCGTGGCAGCTGTGAGGGTCTCCGCTGTCCGTGGCAGCTGTGAGAGCCTCCGCTGTCCGTGGCAGCTGTGGGAGCCGAGCTGTCTGTGGGCAGCTGTGAGGGCCTCCGCTGTCCGTGGCAGCTGTGAGGGTCTCCGCTGTCCGTGGCAGCTGTGAGAGCCTCCGCTGTCCGTGGCAGCTGTGAGGGCCTCCGCTGTCCGTGGCAGCTGTGAGGGCCTCCGCTGTCCGTGGCAGCTGTGAGGGCCTCCGCTGTCCGTGGCAGCTGTGAGGGCCTCCGCTGTCCGTGGCAGCTGTGAGAGCCTCCGCTGTCCGTGGCAGCTGTGAGAGCCGAGCGGTCCGTGGCAGCTGTGAGGGCCTCCGCTGTCCGTGGCAGCTGTGAGAGCCTCCGCTGTCCGTGGCAGCTGTGAGAGCCGAGCGGTCCGTGGCAGCTGTGAGAGCCGAGCTGTCCGTGGCAGCTGTGAGAACCGAGCTGTTCGTGGGCAGCTGTGAGAGCCGAGCTGTCCGAGGGCAGCTGTGAGAGCCGAGCTGTCCGAGGGCAGCTGTGAGAGCCTCCGCTGTCCGTGGCAGCTGTGAGGGTCTCCGCTGTCCGTGGCAGCTGTGAGAGCCTCCGCTGTCCGAGGCAGCTGTGAGACCCTCCGCTGTCCGTGGCAGCTGTGAGGGTCTCCGCTGTCCGTGGCAGCTGTGAGAGCCGAGCTGTCTGTGGCAGCTGTGAGAGCCTCCGCTGTCTGTGGGCAGCTGTGAGGGCCTCCGCTGTCCGTGGCAGCTGTGGGAGCCGAGCTGTCTGTGGGCAGCTGTGAGGGCCTCCGCTGTCCGTGGCAGCTGTGAGAGCCGAGCTGTCCGTGGGCAGCTGTGAGGGCCTCCGCTGTCCGTGGCAGCTGTGAGAGCCTCCGATGTCCGTGGCAGCTGTGAGGGTCTCCGCTGTCCGTGGGCAGCTGTGAGAGCCTCCGCTGTCCGTGGCAGCTGTGAGAGCCTCCGCTGTCTGTGGGCAGCTGTGAGAGCCGAGCTGTCTGTGGGCAGCTGTGAGGGCCTCCGCTGTCTGTGGGCAGCTGTGAGGGCCTCCGCTGTCTGTGGCAGCTGTGAGAGCCTCCGCTGTCCGTGGCAGCTGTGAGGGCCTCCGCTGTCTGTGGGCAGCTGTGAGGGCCTCCGCTGTATGTGGCAGCTGTGAGGGCCGAGCTGTCCGAGGGCAGCTGTGAGAGCCTCCGCTGTCCGTGGCAGCTGTGAGAGCCGAGCTGTCCGTGGCAGCTGTGAGAGCCTCCGCTGCCCGTGGCAGCTGTGAGAGCCGAGCTGTCTGGGCAGCTGTGAGAGCCTCCGATGTCCGTGGCAGCTGTGAGAGCCGAGCTGTCCGAGGGCAGCTGTGAGAGCCGAGCTGTCCGAGGGCAGCTGTGAGAGCCGAGCTGTCCGAGGGCAGCTGTGAGAGCCTCCGCTGTCCGTGGCAGCTGTGAGAGCCGAGCTGTCCGTGGCAGCTGGGAGAGCCGAGCTGTCTGGGCAGCTGTGAGAGCCTCCGATGTCTGTGGCAGCTGTGAGAGCCGAGCTGTCCGAGGGCAGCTGTGAGAGCCTCCGATGTCCGAGGCAGCTGTGAGAGCCGAGCTGTCCGAGGGCAGCTGTGAGAGCCTCCGCTGTCCGTGGCAGCTGTGAGAGCCGAGCTGTCCGTGGCAGCTGTGAGAGCCGAGCTGTCCGAGGCAGCTGTGAGAGCCGAGCTGTCTGGGCAGCTGTGAGAGTCTCCGCTGTCCGTGGCAGCTGTGAGAGCCGAGCTGTCCGTGGCAGCTGTGAGAGCCGAGCTGTCCGTGGCAGCTGTGAGGGCCTCCGATGTCCGTTTCAGCTGTGAGGACCTCCGCTGTCCGTGGGCAGCTGTGAGAGCCGAGCTGTCTGTGGCAGCTGTGAGAGCCGAGCTCGGTGTGTGCTGCCCAGGTATACCGTCTGTCGGAGCAGTCAGCGACTGAGCAGTCAGCGACTCTGCCACGGTCTGTCGGACTGAGTACTGCGGCCTGTGTGACGGGATGGTCTGTCAGACTGAGTACTGCGGCCTGTGTGACGGGATGGTCTGTCCTGGCCTTGGTCTGTCGGACTCAGTACTGCGGCCTGTGTGACGGGATGGTCTGTCCTGGCCTTGGTCTGTGTGACGGGATGGTCTGTCCTGGCCTTGTTCTGTCGGACTGAGTACTGCGGCCTGTGTGACAGGATGGTCTGTCAGACTGAGTACTGCGGCCTGTGTGACGGGATGGTCTGTCCTGGCCTTGGTCTGTGTGACGGGATGGTCTGTCCTGGCCTTGTTCTGTCGGACTGAGTACTGCGGCCTGTGTGACGGGATGGTCTGTCCTGGCCTTGGTCTGTCGGACTCAGTACTGCGGCCTGTGTGACGGGATGGCCTGTCCTGGTCCGTCAGTGACAGCCTCCGGCAGTGATAGGCATTTACGCTGATATTGCGCCTCAAATTCCAGCGAGTGCTCGTCTAGTCTCTATTACGCGTAAATACTTTGTTAAATACATCACAGTGCAATGCTTTGGTGTTTGAGATGTCCAGAGTGTAGTAGCTGGTACAGTGGGTTAAGAAATGACCCATCCCGTACGCTTATATATGCCTAGGGGTACACTGGCGAATCCAGGGGGAATCGGGGGCAAATGCCCCCCCCCCCCCCCCCCCGCAGGAATGGGGGGGGGCATTCAGTACAAGTATGCCCCCCCCCCCCGCGCGTTCTCAATTGATCGTAAAATCGTAAACATTGCTTTGTAGCAGTCAAAATCCAGCTATCCACAGTCAAAAACCGGAAAAATTCGCGCCGAAATTTGGAAAATGGGAAAATGAATTTCATTAACCCGGCAGTCACTGGGGTATATTCTGTAGCACGACTCACTGTGGGGGGGCTTTTTTTAGCCCCCCCCCCTGGTATCTTCAGAACCAATGATCGCAGCGGGACGCACAAGGCGGCATTCGAAAGCACTCAATGAGATAAGCCTAACGCAAACTTAAAAATGCAAAATTAAGGTCACATGTCAGGTCACGGTCAAGTCAAACGTCAAAATCGAGGTATTTGAGTTTATGGACAATACTTGCCATCCATGGCCTTCGATTGCGCCTATAATCACCCAAAGTGCTGTCAAAAGTATGATACATATCCCACATGAGCTAAAGTGAGATTGTTGGAAAAGATCAAGGTCAAGGTCAGGTCACAAAAGGTCACTACACACAAAATATCTACTAAAGTCATTCAGCACATGTTTTATGGATGCTTTTACGCGTAGAATTCGATAGTAGTAGTCATTTTACCACCTGACTTCATTTACGTGAAGATAGTGTCAAGTTCAGGTCAAGTTCAGGTCACTGAAGGTCAAAATTTGAAGTTAATAAATCGAAATGAAAAAAGCATGTTTCTATGTCAGTTGTATCTAAAACAAACAGTGCTGGCATTTATTTGTCTGTATGCGGTCAATAAAAGCCAAAAACGCAATTTCAAAATATGACGTCATGATTTACCCATACTTTATATGCCATGACAGTAAAAAAAGATGATATAATTTTGCAATTTTGTATGGTAGTTGCCCATATGTTTTTATCTGACATATATTCCGGTTTTTTCAATATCTTTGACAAATTTGATTTTGTGAGCATTTTTTCAAAAAAAGTTTTTTTGTGTAATTTTTGGGGCCAAAAAACAAAATTTGTGAAATTTCGAGATAGCTAGTTTGTAGCCCTTGCAATGTTCTACCTTTTAAGGTTTTTGGATTGCATTTTGCTTCAAATGCAGCATGTGTACGGCTTGGCAAAGTTTAGCCGATTTTGGTGTCAAAATCGTGTTTAGTGACGTCACTAAATTCACTATATCTCGAAAAATTTCTGACGATTTTTTCCCCATTTTTTCTTAAAAAGTGTAAAAATGATGTCCGGAAAGGTACTGAAGTTTTGACGTCGATATCTGCATTAGTTATTGAGATATTCCTGATATTCCTAAAGGGGGGCTAAAAAAAGCCCCCCCTCCAGTGACTCGCGGGTTAATGAAGTGTCTGGCAGAGGCTCTCTGGCTGGCACTGGCGGATCCAGGGAGGAAGGGGCATCAGGGGCAAATGTCCCCTCCCCCCCCACAGGAATCTGAGGGGCATTCAATACAAGTATCCCCCGCGTTCCCTGCACTGAACGTCAAAAACAATGATCTTAGGAGAAAACTTCATGAAAACGAAATTTTTCTCTCGAGTGATTGAATTTCAAGTTTGGATGTATCCCTTTCTGTCAATGATAGACAAAACAGCGCACCTGACCAGACTGGTTATTGATTCAACACTGATTGAATCGATTGGAATCGTTCAATCAAAATTCCTTGAATCGAACAATAATTGATTCACCACCAGATCTTTTGATTCATGAATCGTGATTGAATCAAAACCCGCATCAAATCAAGGCTGATTGGATCAAAAGATTTAACGATTCTTAACGATTGAAGTACACTGGTAAATCGTGCAAATACATACAGTCCCGGCAGCTACATTCATTTATACTGAAATTGTATTGCTCTAACAATGTTTTAATGATCATATATATGTATGTTTCCATTTGTATTGATTTGACACAAATTCACCACATATATTTAAATGTTGAATCAAACGTGAATCGATTACAATATTTGCTTTGATTCTTTGAATCGGAAAGAATAAATTCTCAAAATTGTATCTGAATCGAACGGTGATTGAATCATTCAGATTCCAAAATGAATCATGATTGAATCGTTCCAAAAAAAGTTGAATCAGTAACCAGTCTGCACCTGATGCAATTCAAACAGTCCCAGTGACACTTTCCCGTGCCCCACTGGGGGGGGGGGGGCAGAATCTGCCCCCCTCCCGGATTTTCTCAATAACTTGAAAACTATGATAGATATCAACGTCAAACTATCAGTACCTTATGCTGCATCAATTATACGTCTTCTCCCCAAATTACAATGAAATTGATGTAATATTTTGGGAGATAATGACGTGTTAACCCGCGACGTGCCGGGGTGTGTTTAGCCCCCCCCCCCGTAGGTTTTTTCGAGGATAGCGAGAAAACGGCGGCGCGCAGCGCCGCCGTTTTTGGCACAGCTGTTCGGGCATCATGATTTCCCACATTATGTAAACAAAAAAATACCTCTGGCCATCTCAGGTCAGGTCACCAGGGGGAATCGGGGGTCGGGGGTCACGTGACCCCACCTCCAAAAAAGTGGTCGTACCACAGTCACAGTTTTTGAATGATCGGTTTTATACTTACAGGATTTCATAAGGTCATATAAATCTACAATTCGTATATCTTGAATTTTGTATATCAGCGACCAAGGTCGGGTCAATTTCGTGACCTCCCTATTATAAGTCAATGGGGAAATATTCAAATGCTTCCTATTCTAAGGATACGCAAGATACCAGTTTAATTTCTACTGGATCATGTTATTATGGGCCATTCTTGATGGCTTAGGTGCCATTTTTGTTCAGTGACCCCTATAGGGTCAGCCGAGGTCATCCGAGGTCACCAACAGTTGTGTGTCAATAACTCTCGACATAATGACGATATAAAAGTGAAACCGACACCAATGTGTTTGTCTCGTCGAGGCGTGTCTTCCCATATGAAATATGACCTACTTCGGTCACCACTTGACCTTGGCCTGAGGTCAAATGTTTACGTTGACCTAACCTGATCAACACTAATATGAGCCGAAGCGCCTTGACGAGACAAACACGACCGGGCATCCTGCTATCACTCTGTCCGCGCCACTGCCAGAGTGATATCAGGATGCCCGGCCGACACCAGAAACGAAGTGCTGATGGTGGAAGCCCAGATCACTGACGTCTCGGCGGCGGCCGAGGAACGAGGAGCCATCCAGCGGGAGAAGCTACTCCGGCTCGACCCTCGGATCCCGGCCCATGGAACCGCCAAACGCGTCACCAGACGCCGACTAAAGAACCGAGATACGTGGAGGGAGAGGGCGACGGCGATCGCCGAGGAGGCTGGCCTAGAGGGGCTGCCCAGTGAGAACCAGGCGATCGCTCACCAGCCCCCGTGCGAAAGCGACAACAAAGGATATGTCCACATCACCACAACGGCGGTCCCCACGAGGAAGAGAAATGGAGCCGAGGCGAGGAGAGAGGCATTCGAGGGCGTCATCTCCGACCTGCCTCCTGCTCAGTCAACGTACTTCACGGAAGGCTCTGCGGCCGGCGGATTCGGGAGCGGTGGGTGCGTCATCACCCGATCAGAGGATGCGGGCAGAGGTGACCGGGCGTGGGCGGTGCCGGCGGGACAGCTCACCAGCTCGTACCATACCGAGATGCTGGCACTAAAGGAAGCGCTGGACGACATATCGGACGCCCCGGCGCACGTCAGGCGCTTCCGCATCTGTTCCGACTCCCTGTCGCTGCTCACGAAGCTGCAGGACGCGCCGTGGAAACCACAGCCGGCCACCATGACTGCCATCAGAGACCAGTTGGCGGAAATCTGCCGGCGGGGAGGGAACATCCAACTGGTGTGGGTCCCGGGCCATGTCGGAGTCCGGGGGACGAGGCGACGGACTCTGCGGCGAACGAGGGGAGAGCCCTGAGCGACCGACCTAACCAGCCCCCCTGCTGGTGGACATGGCCTCAGCCCGCACTGCCATACGTCAGGTATGCAGGAGGCGGTGGACCGGGGCCTACCACGAAGGGGTCCCATCTGATGACCACTTCCACCGGAGAGCGACGGGCGGCCGCTCGATCAAGGTCAGCCGCAGCTGGACGAGACTGGAGGAGAAGACGCTGCACCAGTTGCGCGTTAACCGCTGCCCCTCCTACGGGACACGCCGGAGGTGGAGGAGGGCCGGCGAGCACGGCAACTGCGAGATCTGCCTCGAGCCCGAGGACTCTGAACACTTCCTCTTCAACTGTCCCCGCTTCCAATCCCAACGTACAAGAATCCTTGGCCGATCCCTCCGATCCCTCCCCTGTCAACCATCCAAGAAAACCCAGGAGCGGTGGTCGACTACATGCGGGCGACCGGCCTCCTCCGAGGGGCATGGACATCGGTGTGCTGCCGAGTGCCGCCGGACACTTAGAAGAAGAAGAAGAAGATAAACACGATGTCATCAAAAATTATTACCTTGTCGTTATTAGATAAAAATATATTCGTGAAAAACTGTTTTCTAAAAAATAGCCTTTTTGACATTTGTTGAGCTCTGGAGCCTAAACTATTGACCTGAACTAAAATCTGAGGACACTGGCGATTGCATTTTTCAAGAGCTTTCCAATGTATTTTCCGTTTGCAACTAGCTATCATAGTTCCTGTGATATCTGGGAGTTTCTGGAGCGAAGTCCTAAAACTGGAAATTTGACCTTGATGACCTCTGGTGACCTCAATATTGACTTGAGGAAAACAAATATTTTAAGTACTTTCGAATATGCTTGTCCAGAGTTTTCGAACGCCTTTTCCCGCGTCTTTTTTTAGTTTTAGGCATTTTAGTTTTCGAGTTAGAGGGGGGGGGTCTAAACACCCCCCCCCCCCCCTGCACGGCGAAGGTGGCGCCGAGCACCGGCACGGCGCGGGTTAATGACGGCGAAGGTGGCGCCGAGCACCGGCACGGCGCGGGTTAATGACGTCCCTGCACGGCGAAGGTGGCGCCGAGCACCGGCACGGCGCGGGTTAATCACGTCCCTGCACGGCGAAGGTGGCGCCGAGCACCGGCACGGCGCGGGTTAATGACGTCCCGGCACGGCGAAGGTGGCGCCGAGGACCGGCACGGCGCGGGTTAATGACGTCCCTGCACGGCGAAGGTGGCGCCGAGCACCGGCACGGCGCGGGTTAATCACGTCCCTGCACGGCGAAGGTGGCGCCGAGCACCGGCACGGCGCGGGTTAATGACGTCCCGGCACGGCGAAGGTGGCGCCGAGCACCGGCACGGCGCGGGTTAATCACGTCCCGGCACGGCGAAGGTGGCGCCGAGCACCGGCACGGCGCGGGTTAATCCCGTCCCTGCACGGCGAAGGTGGCGCCGAGCACCGGCACGGCGCGGGTTAATGACGTCCCGGCACGGCGAAGGTGGCGCCGAGCACCGGCACGGCGCGGGTTAATCACGTCCCGGCACGGCGAAGGTGGCGCCGAGCACCGGCACGGCGCGGGTTAATCACGTCCCGGCACGGCGAAGGTGGCGCCGAGCACCGGCACGGCGCGGGTTAATCACGTCCCTGCACGGAGAAGGTGGCGCCGAGCACCGGCACGGCGCGGGTTAATCACGTCCCGGCACGGCGAAGGTGGCGCCGAGCACCGGCACGGCGCGGGTTAATCACGTCCCGGCACGGCGAAGGTGGCGCCGAGCACCGGCACGGCGCGGGTTAATCACGTCCCTGCACGGCGAAGGTGGCGCCGAGCACCGGCACGGCGCGGGTTAATCACGTCCCGGCACGGCGAAGGTGGCGCCGAGCACCGGCACGGCGCGGGTTAATCACGTCCCGGCACGGCGAAGGTGGCGCCGAGCACCGGCACGGCGCGGGTTAATCACGTCCCTGCACGGCGAAGGTGGCGCCGAGCACCGGCACGGCGCGGGTTAATCACGTCCCGGCACGGCGAAGGTGGCGCCGAGCACCGGCACGGCGCGGGTTAATCACGTCCCGGCACGGCGAAGGTGGCGCCGAGCACCGGCACGGCGCGGGTTAATCACGTCCCGGCACGGCGAAGGTGGCGCCGAGCACCGGCACGGCGCGGGTTAATCACGTCCCTGCACGGCGAAGGTGGCGCCGAGCACCGGCACGGCGCGGGTTAATCACGTCCCGGCACGGCGAAGGTGGCGCCGAGCACCGGCACGGCGCGGGTTAATCACGTCCCTGCACGGCGAAGGTGGCGCCGAGCACCGGCACGGCGCGGGTTAATCACGTCCCGGCACGGCGAAGGTGGCGCCGAGCACCGGCACGGCGCGGGTTAATCACGTCCCTGCACGGCGAAGGTGGCGCCGAGCACCGGCACGGCGCGGGTTAATCACGTCCCTGCACGGCGAAGGTGGCGCCGAGCACCGGCACGGCGCGGGTTAATCACGTCCCTGCACGGCGAAGGCGGCGCCGAGCACCGGCACGGCGCGGGTTAATCACGTCCCTGCACGGCGAAGGTGGCGCCGAGCACCGGCACGGCGCGGGTTAATCACGTCCCGGCACGGCGAAGGTGGCGCCGAGCACCGGCACGGCACGGGTTAATGACGTCCCGGCACGGCGAAGGTGGCGCCGAGCACCGGCACGGCGCGGGTTAATCACGTCCCTGCACGGCGAAGGTGGCGCCGAGCACCGGCACGGCGCGGGTTAATGACGTCCCGGCACGGCGAAGGTGGCGCCGAGCACCGGCACGGCGCGGGTTAATGACGTCCCTGCACGGCGAAGGTGGCGCCGAGCACCGGCACGGCGCGGGTTAATCACGTCCCGGCACGGCGAAGGTGGCGCCGAGCACCGGCACGGCGCGGGTTAATGACGTCCCTGCACGGCGAAGGTGGCGCCGTGAGCACCGGCACGGGTCGCGGGTTTTATTGACGTCCCGGCACGTGCGAAGGTTGGCGCCGAAGCACTCGGCACGGCGCGGGGTTAATCACGTCCCTGCACGGCGAAGGTGGCGCCCGAGCACCGGCACTGGCGCGGGTTATGACGTCCCTGGCACGGCGAAAGGTTGGCGCCGAGCACGCGGCACGGCGCGGGTTAATGACGTCCCTGCACGGCGAAGGTGGCGTCCGAGCACCGGCACGGCGAAGGTGGCGCCGAGAGCACCGGCACGGCGCGGGGTTAATCACGTCCCGGCACGGCGAAGGTGTGGCGCCGAGCACCGGCACGGCGCGGGTTAATCACGTCCCGGGCACGGCGAAGGTGGCGCCGAGCACCGGCACGGCGCGGGTTAATGACGTCCCTGCACGGCGAAGGTGGCGCCGAGCACCGGCACGGCGCGGGTTAATGACGTCCCGGCACGGCGAAGGTGGCGCCGAGCACCGGCACGGCGCGGGTTAATGACGTCCCGGCACGGCGAAGGTGGCGCCGAGCACCGGCACGGCGCGGGTTAATGACGCCATGTCATGCCATTTTTGGTGGAAAATGATAAATGTTTGAACAATCGTAGAAAATAGAGTTTGGAAGAAAATTGCAAATAAAAACGTCAAAAGAAAGGAAATGACATTCTCTTCAAAATGGCCATCTCGAATTTTCGAAATTGTTTTTTTCACCCCAAAAAATAATAAAACTTATTTTTCCGAGAGCAAAAAAAAAAACACATTTTTTTTATTTTGTATTTATTTGAAATGTGAATTTCTTAAGCTCGAATGCCAAAATATGGTGACCGGCCCAAGTCCGCGGAGAAAAAAGGGGTAATTTTGTGTCACAAAAATATGCCCCTCCCACGGAGAGATCCGCCAAAGTAAGTGTTTGGTTTTCGCTGCTACGCTTGGTTTGCCATGCTCCATACCAGTGATTCTCCAATATGTGCTAATTACCCCACTTGGAGTAATGAAGCCCTGGGTAATGGCGATTGAGCAGGTGAGAAATTGCAGCTGATTCGTGCATGATGTTGCATAATGCACATTCCTGCGTGTTCACCAGTTTCTGCTGCACTGTCACCACGTTATCGCGAAGAGCGTCCAAACTTATCAATTTTAAATGATGCTCAGCTTTGTGTTACGATTTACGTGTTGTTATACGCCGGGAACAAAAGACAAAAAGCATCAGTACAGTAGTGCTACTATACTGTTGCTCTTAAAGGAAATAGTTCACCTTCAACATGGGTTTTGAACTGAGATAGCAGTTTTGTAGGCTGTGTTGAAAACCCCTATCTGCAAGTTGTCTTGACTGAAAAGACTCCAGCCGAATTTATTTGATTTTTTTGGCGAAGGAATGCGGTGCTGTCGAGCCCCGGCAGAGGCTATACCATCAGCCAATCAGCTTGCAGCTGGTGCTAGCAAGCGAACCGCCGGCCGCCGGTTGGCACTTCTATAATGCGATTATATCCTTACGTCGCGACTACTTTCGAATCTGATTGGCTGAGCCATTTTTTCTCATTCGCGTGACGTCAGGACTCTGGCTCAGAGAGTACGTATATAGTATATACGTATATATTTTACGTATATATTTTGATAACATTAATAATGTACGACCTTCTGTCCTATATCGGCGCGATGCATGACCATTTTTGACAATATAAAATATATTGTATTTCAAAATATAATAAAATCGTGTTTGGAAAAAATGTTCCAAGGTGAACTATTTCCTTTAAGTAGCAGACAGTAGCAACAGTCTACTTATATTCCTGTCCCTAGATGGCATTAGTAGCTAACGCCTGAAATTATGCTGTACCGCATAGCTCGAACCCGAAAACTGCTGTCTGCTCAATGAGCATGGGGAGGGGTTAACGAGTCATTCTGGTCATTAAAAGGGGGGTAACCATACCTTTGATGCTAAGAACCACGCTGGCTTTACAGCTCCGTGGCGTACTGCCGATGGCCGAGGTGGCAGTAAGAATAGCCTTTCGTGATGTGTGTGTGTGTGTGTGTGTGTGTGTGTGTGTGTGTGTGTGTGTGTGTGTGTGTGTGTGTGTGTGTGTGTGTGTGTGTGTGTGTGTGTGTGTGTGTGTGTGTGTGTGTGTGTGTGTGTGTGTGTGTGTGTGTGTGTGTGTGTGTGTGTGTGTGTGTGTGTGTGTGTGTGTGTGTGTGTGTGTGTGTGTGTGTGTGTGTGTGTGTGTGTGTGTGTGTGTGTGTGTGTGTGTGTGTGTGTGTGTGTGTGTGTGTGTGTGTGTGTGTGTGTGTGTGTGTGTGTGTGTGTGTGTGTGTGTGTGTGTGTGTGTGTGTGTGTGTGTGTGTGTGTGTGTGTGTGTGTGTGTGTGTGTGTGTGTGTGTGTGTGTGTGTGTGTGTGTTGTGTGTGTGTGTGTGTGTGTGTGTGTGTGTGTGTGTGTGTGTGTTGTGTGTGTGTGTGTGTGTGTGTGTGTGTGTGTGTGTGTGTGTGTGTGTGTGTGTGTGTGTGTGTGTGTGTGTGTGTGTGTGTGTGTGTGTGTGTGTGTGTGTGTGTGTGTGTGTGTGTGTTGTGTGTGTGTGTGTGTGTGTGTGTGTGTGTGTGTGTGTGTGTGTGTGTGTGTGTGTGTGTGTGTGTGTGTGTGTGTGTGTGTGTGTGTGTGTGTGTGTGTGTGTGTGTGTGTGTGTGTGTGTGTGTGTGTGTGTGTGTGTGTGTGTGTGTGTGTGTGTGTGTGTGTGTGTGTGTGTGTGTGTGTGTGTGTGTGTGTGTGTGTGTGTGTGTGTGTGTGTGTGTGTGTGTGTGTGTGTGTGTGTGTGTGTGTGTGTGTGTGTGTGTGTGTGTGTGTGTGTGTGTGTGTGTGTGTGTGTGTGTGTGTGTGTGTGTGTGTGTGTGTGTGTGTGTGTGTGTGTGTGTGTGTGTGTGTGTGTGTGTGTGTGTGTGTGTGTGTGTGTGTGTGTGTGTGTGTGTGTGTGTGTGTGTGTGTGTGTGTGTGTGTGTGTGTGTGTGTGTGTGTGTGTGTGTGTGTGTGTGTGTGTGTGTGTGTGTGTGTGTGTGTGTGTGTGTGTGTGTGTGTGTGTGTGTGTGTGTGTGTGTGTGTGTGTGTGTGTGTGTGTGTGTGTGTGTGTGTGTGTGTGTGTGTGTGTGTGTGTGTGTGTGTGTGTGTGTGTGTGTGTGTGTGTGTGTGTGTGTGTGTGTGTGTGTGTGTGTGTGTGTGTGTGTGTGTGTGTGTGTGTGTGTGTGTGTGTGTGTGTGTGTGTGTGTGTGTGTGTGTGTGTGTGTGTGTGTGTGTGTGTGTGTGTGTGTGTGTGTGTGTGTGTGTGTGTGTGTGTGTGTGTGTGTGTGTGTGTGTGTGTGTGTGTGTGTGTGTGTGTGTGTGTGTGTGTGTGTGTGTGTGTGTGTGTGTGTGTGTGTGTGTGTGTGTGTGTGTGTGTGTGTGTGTGTGTGTGTGTGTGTGTGTGTGTGTGTGTGTGTGTGTGTGTGTGTGTGTGTGTGTGTGTGTGTGTGTGTGTGTGTGTGTGTGTGTGTGTGTGTGTGTGTGTGTGTGTGTGTGTGTGTGTGTGTGTGTGTGTGTGTGTGTGTGTGTGTGTGTGTGTGTGTGTGTGTGTGTGTGTGTGTGTGTGTGTGTGTGTGTGTGTGTGTGTGTGTGTGTGTGTGTGTGTGTGTGTGTGTGTGTGTGTGTGTGTGTGTGTGTGTGTGTGTGTGTGTGTGTGTGTGTGTGTGTGTGTGTGTGTGTGTGTGTGTGTGTGTGTGTGTGTGTGTGTGTGTGTGTGTGTGTGTGTGTGTGTGTGTGTGTGTGTGTGTGTGTGTGTGTGTGTGTGTGTGTGTGTGTGTGTGTGTGTGTGTGTGTGTGTGTGTGTGTGTGTGTGTGTGTGTGTGTGTGTGTGTGTGTGTGTGTGTGTGTGTGTGTGTGTGTGTGTGTGTGTGTGTGTGTGTGTGTGTGTGTGTGTGTGTGTGTGTGTGTGTGTGTGTGTGTGTGTGTGTGTGTGTGTGTGTGTGTGTGTGTGTGTGTGTGTGTGTGTGTGTGTGTGTGTGTGTGTGTGTGTGTGTGTGTGTGTGTGTGTGTGTGTGTGTGTGTGTGTGTGTGTGTGTGTGTGTGTGTGTGTGTGTGTGTGTGTGTGTGTGTGTGTGTGTGTGTGTGTGTGTGTGTGTGTGTGTGTGTGTGTGTGTGTGTGTGTGTGTGTGTGTGTGTGTGTGTGTGTGTGTGTGTGTGTGTGTGTGTGTGTGTGTGTGTGTGTGTGTGTGTGTGTGTGTGTGTGTGTGTGTGTGTGTGTGTGTGTGTGTGTGTGTGTGTGTGTGTGTGTGTGTGTGTGTGTGTGTGTGTGTGTGTGTGTGTGTGTGTGTGTGTGTGTGTGTGTGTGTGTGTGTGTGTGTGTGTGTGTGTGTGTGTGTGTGTGTGTGTGTGTGTGTGTGTGTGTGTGTGTGTGTGTGTGTGTGTGTGTGTGTGTGTGTGTGTGTGTGTGTGTGTGTGTGTGTGTGTGTGTGTGTGTGTGTGTGTGTGTGTGTGTGTGTGTGTGTGTGTGTGTGTGTGTGTGTGTGTGTGTGTGTGTGTGTGTGTGTGTGTGTGTGTGTGTGTGTGTGTGTGTGTGTGTGTGTGTGTGTGTGTGTGTGTGTGTGTGTGTGTGTGTGTGTGTGTGTGTGTGTGTGTGTGTGTGTGTGTGTGTGTGTGTGTGTGTGTGTGTGTGTGTGTGTGTGTGTGTGTGTGTGTGTGTGTGTGTGTGTGTGTGTGTGTGTGTGTGTGTGTGTGTGTGTGTGTGTGTGTGTGTGTGTGTGTGTGTGTGTGTGTGTGTGTGTGTGTGTGTGTGTGTGTGTGTGTGTGTGTGTGTGTGTGTGTGTGTGTGTGTGTGTGTGTGTGTGTGTGTGTGTGTGTGTGTGTGTGTGTGTGTGTGTGTGTGTGTGTGTGTGTGTGTGTGTGTGTGTGTGTGTGTGTGTGTGTGTGTGTGTGTGTGTGTGTGTGTGTGTGTGTGTGTGTGTGTGTGTGTGTGTGTGTGTGTGTGAATTCTCGACCGAATTAGCCGATACAAGTCAATCAGACCAGTGGTATACATCATCGTGTGACGAATCTGTCGCATGTCACCAGCGGCGACCATCTCAGGTCACCAGGCTAGTGATAAATCCGTTTCACGTCGCCAAATCAGTGCCGAAGCTGGTCACATGTCACCAGCGGCGACCATCTCAGGTCACCAGGCTAGTGATAAATCCGTTTCACGTCGCCAAATCAGTGCCGAATCTGGTCACATGTCGCCAGCGGCGACCATCTCAGGTCACCAGGCTAGTGATAAATCCGTTTCACGTCGCCAAATCAGTGCCGAATCTGGTCACATGTCGCCAGCGGCGACCATCTCAGGTCACCAGGCTAGTGATAAATCCGTTTCACGTCGCCAAATCAGTGCCGAAGCTGGTCACATGTCACCAGCGGCGACCATCTCAGGTCACCAGGCTTGTGATAAATCCGTTTCACGTCGCCAAATCAGTGCCGAAGCTGGTCACATGTCACCAGCGGCGACCATCTCAGGTCACCAGGCTTGTGATAAATCCGTTTCACGTCGCCAAATCAGTGCCGAAGCTGGTCACATGTCGCCAAGCCAGTAACAAATCCATTGCATGTCTCCGAACTAGCGACAACGTCTTACGACAACGAACTAGTATCTAAGTTCACTGAAGTCAGCGGCGAACCCCAGCAACGGCGTGACCCACTACTGCGATACCGCTATTCCATCTCAATTCTCACCTCCCTGGAAACAGACTCGAACGAACGCATGTGTGTGGCAACCAGGGGCGGATCCAGGGGGTGGCCGCAGCGGTCGCGGCTCACCCCCTCCCCGCCCCCGCCAGAAGGGCGCCCCACGGGCTGTCTGTCGCCGGGCGCCGCCAGGCTCCCGGCGATGGACAGCCCGTGAGCACGCAGCGTCCCTATGGACCGTTTCGACGCCCTTTCGGGCGCCCTGTTGAAAGTAACTTACCGAGTATCAGGTCATACAGGTTATGACCTGGTCCTTTTGACCCGAGGCGCCCTTCCGGCCAGTGACGGCGCCCTTACGGCCATTGACGGCGCCCTTCCGGCCAGTGACTGCTCCCTTTCGGCCAGTGACGGCGCCCTTTCGGCCAGTGACGGGCCCTTTCAGTCAGTGACGGCGCCCTTTTTTTGGAAGGCGCCCCTAAATTGGCATGCGGCCACCCCTCCTAAAATATCCTGAATCCGCCCTTGGTGGCAACTGAGGTCATCGCGCCCATTGACTGTGGATTGCCTGTTAGCCTCCCGAACACACTATAGTAGATAGCCAGCTGTTCGGGTGGACGATTTTCAGTGTATCACTGCTGCTGCTGCTTATATTGCGGCTCGATACGGCTTACCCGTCTCAAAGGAGCGGCATTTTTTGCACCCGGCCTGCTCGCTGCGTAGTCGTGCGACTGTAACCTCAGTGATGCCGAGACGAGCTATAGCCTGGAAAGACCTGCGCGCCGGCGGCGAAAACGCTGCACGATGTTAGTAGGGGACCGAGTGTAAACTCCTCCAAAACTCCCCTCACTAGCTGCTTGCTAGCTGGTCGAGCGGCCAGCGGGTATTAGTCATGACTGACACAACTTGCCCCGGGTGCCGTGGCCATGGCTGACTAGCGACCGTGGCCATGGCTGACTAGCGATCCATGTACTAGCGATGACTGGCGATCCATGTACTAGCGATGACTAGCGATCCATGTACTAGCGATGACTAGCGATCCATGTATTAGCGATGACTAGCGATCCATGTACTAGCGATGACTAGCGATCCATGTACTAGCGATGACTGGCGATCCATGTACCGCAGTAGGTGGTATGTCGATCATGACGTGTGTGACATATGTCAGTCCTCTCCTCTGCTCCCAATGTCCTCTCTGCTGCCTCCCACAACAGGCGTCTAGAACAGGCAACAGTGCAGTTCTCAAATAGAGAGTAATTGCCGCACTTCAGGTAGTGCGGAGTCTTCGGCAGGGGTATGGCGATGGAGCAGCTAAGCAAGACATTGTAGAGCTGATTAGCCGATAGCTGATTCGTAATTCGTTTGATGAAAGCGCACAGTGTACTTTGCACGTGCATCTGTCACAGTTTCTGTTTCACTGTCACCACATTATCGAAAATAACATCAAAACCAGTTCATGCTAAGTGATGCTCCGCTTTGTGTCAGCTTTATGTATTATACGCTTGGGACCACTGCTTAAGATCAGCGGCGCAGGCAGACCTTCAGAAAGTGAGGGCAAGCCCCTGGGAGAGGCCCCTCCCCCCACACAAAAATACCCACACAAAAATACCCCTGGATATGAAGAACTCTACGGATTTCGGCCACTTTATTTTGTGAGGCCACTCTTTTAACAATGTTTTCCCTTCACCTTTTGATGAGCTGGATTGGACCAGGACACTTGCAGTAGGCATTGTACTGAGCGCATTACTAATTTGTATTGTTACGTACAGGAGAGAAAACCTATCTTAGCTGACAGGTGGGGTCGGCTTTTGAGTGTTTTTGTTTGTATTTCCCTCTCACTCGAGGTGGTTTTTGACAGGCCGGAGGCAGGGTGAGTGGTCCGGCGTGGGCAGCAGCGAGAGACTGAATGACACCCAGAGTACTTATATCAATGAGTAGGTTCAAGTTTGGCGACTGCCATGGCTACGTCACGCCTGGTTCAAACTAAAATAAACTAACTATGTTACCACATCAACTATTTCTGGTATGCTTTTTGGAATAGTTCTCATTTTCTTCTAGAATTTCAACTATGTATTGCACCCGATGAACTTCCATGACCTAAATTTGACCTTTGACCTGACTAGGTCAAAGTCAACAATTCAAGTTTGTCTTATGTTTGCCGGCCCCAAAATGCACCAAAATTTTACACGAGAGTGGTTACATCATCGTCTCAAAGTATGTGCAAAAGAATGGTGGACACTTACAACTTTTTAAGATATGGGTATTTTAGTATAACTATGTCGCGCCGGTTGAACGTGTCCTGTGGCTATCTTCTATGAATTAATTATCTCTCAACAAAGATTAAATTAACAATACATGTTCCCCATTACACCTGGTAACAAAATAGGTACACACGTTACCAATGGTGCCCACAATGTAACTGCACAGTTTCAAGACATGCCCCGATTTTACATCATCAGACGCGCCGCGGGCGGCGCGACGCCGCGCCAGTGCGACATAGTTATACTAAAATACTCATATCTTAAACAATTTTTAAGTGACCGCCATTCTTTTGCACATGCTTTGAGACGATGATGTCACCACGCTCGTGTTAAAATTCGGTGTATTTCGGGGCAGGCAAACATAGTAATAACTCGAACTTTTGACTTTGACCTAGTCAGGTCAAAGG
>JAXIVJ010008955.1:0-53236 GCA_036785665.1 Chirona hameri
ATATATATATATATATAATATATATATATATATATATATATATATATATATATATATATATAATATATATATATATATATATATATATATATATATATATATATATATATATATATATATATATATATATATATATATATATATATATATATATATATATATATATATATATATATATATATATATATATATATATATATATATATATATATATATATATATATATATATATATATATATATATATATATATATATATATATATATATATATATATATATATATATATATATAGTCCGTTTTGAGAGCTGACCGGATGCCTAGCAGTACGGCAGGCAGAGCGGTGGTCCAGCTTCGGCAGTCCGACGCGCGCAGTGCTGCCTTTAGCTGTCGGTGGAACCGCTCCACTATACCGTTGCTCTGCGGGTGATAGCTGGTCGTCCGTTGCCGGTCGCAGCCCAGCAGGGTCGACAGCTCTTTCCACATGCCTGATTCGAACTGGGCGCCGCGGTCTGTCACGATGTAGCTCGGAACACCGAACCGGGACACCCAGCCGCTGACGAACGCGTGGGCGACCGTCGACGTGCGCGTGTCGGCCAGCGGGATCGCCTCCGGCCAGCGCGTGTAGCGGTCCACGCAGGTCAAGAGGTGCGTGAAGCCGGTCGAAGGCGGCAGTGTGCCCACGATATCGATGTGGACGGCGTCGAACCGGTCGTCAGGAGCTGGGAAGACGCCCACTGGCGTCTTCGTGTGCCGGTGCACCTTAGTCCGCTGACAGGGGATGCATGACTGCGCCCACCGTCGGATGTCATGCCGCATTCCAGGCCAGACGTACCGGCGGGCGATGAGCTCATGCGTGGCGCGGACACCTGGATGGGCGAGTCCGTGCAGCCGACGGAACACGTGCCGGCGGAGAGGCTTCGGGACCCATGGCCGGTCGACGCCTGTTGACACGTCGATATTCAACGTCCGTTCGCTGCTGAGCTTCATCTCACGCAGCTGGAGGATGTGGTCCGACGCGCGGAAGCTGAGCAGCTCCGCGTCGGCAGCCTGCGCGTCGGCCAGTGCTGTGAGGTCGTCCAGCGGTGGCTGTGGAGAACGAAGCAACGCCACCGTCCGTGACAGCGCGTCAGGCGCCACATTCTCCCGCCCGGGCACGTGGCGAACGTCGGTCGTGAACTGCGCCACGTAGTCCAGGTGGCGCGTCTCCCGCGGCGAGTGACGATCGGTGCAGTTTCCGACGGCGTGGACGAGGGGCTTGTGATCGGTATACACAATCAGCTCCCGGCCCTCGACAGCGTGACGGAAGTGCCGGATAGCGAGGTACACCGCCAGCAGCTCCCTGCCGAACGTGCTGTACCTCGTCTCCGTTGGTGTCAGCATCTTTGAGAAGAAGGCTAGAGGCTGCCACTCGCCTCCGTGGTGCTGCTGGAGGACGGCGCCAACTCCCGTGTCGGACGCGTCGACGTGGACGCTCAGCGGGGCGGTCGGCACCGGGTGAGCCAGCAACGTGGCGGAGGCCAGCGCGCGTTTGACGCTGAGGAACGCTTCGTCGGCGGCGTCCGTCCACTTCACCAGCTTCGTCCGTTTCCCGCCAGGGTGTTTGTCCAGCAGCTGATGCAGTGGGCGAAGGAGTGTTGCGGCGTTCGGCACGAAGCGGTGGTAGTATGTTGCCATGCCAGCGAAGCGTCGCACCTGCTGCTCGTTTGTCGGTCGCGGGAACTCGGCGATGGCTGTCACCCGGTCCGGCAGTGGCGTGATGCCGTAAGCCGATACCTCGTGTCCGAGGGATCGGAGCCGCGGAGCCTCCAGGACGCACTTTGGTTTGTTTACCACCACGCCATAGTCCTGCAGGCGTCGCAGAACCTGGCGCAGGTGGCTGAAGTGATCTTCGAGAGTCGCGCTGGCGATAAGTATATCGTCAATATACACAAAGCAGGCGGGGAGCCCCGAAGGACCTCGTCCATGAAGCGCTGGCACGTTTGGGCAGCATTGCACAAGCCGAAGGGCATGCGCACAGCCTCCCAAAGGCCGAAAGGCGTAGTGATGGCCGTCTTCGGGATGTCGGCCGGCTCCACCGGAATCTGGTGGAACGCCCGAGCCAGGTCCAGTTTGCTGAAGAAGCGGCAGCCGGCGAGGTGGGCGTTGAAATCCTGGAGATACGGCAGCGGGTAACAATCAGGTACAGTCACCATGTTTAGTGCCCGGTAGTCTCCGCATGGTCTCCACTCGCCTGGGGTCACCTTGGGCACTATGTGCAGTTTTTTTCTCTCCCGGAACGGCCTATAGCCATTTTCCGGGGAGGGGCAATGACCTCTGGCAATTTGCCAGGCAAAAAACTACGTTAACCGGTTTATGTGACCCGGAGCAAACTAGGGACTAGGGCAGCTATTTTACGTTACTAATTACTTTAACCGGTTTATATGTACCCGGAAAAATTATTTGTTCAAAGTAAATATAATATCTTACATTACGTTAAGTATTTCGTTCAAGGTCAAATATAATATCTAGCATTACGTTAAGTATTTCGTTCAAGGTCAAAAATAAGTAAAACACGAGACACACATACATACATATTTTATTACATACACTTGAACAGTGTCAGTGTTGGTGGAGCCGTGGGGGTGCCGTCATTGCAACAACGGGAGACTGTTGCCAGTCTCCCTGGCTCCGGCGCCTCGGCGAGACCTGGTTGTGGGGTGTATTTAGCTGGGCGAAAAGTCCTGAATAATAAAAAACCCAGCGTCTAAGGCAAAGGGAAAAAAACCTGCGCGGTGGGCCAAAAATGCGCAAGGCCAAAAATCCCTGTTATATTTGTTTAGCTAAACGTGTTTGGTAGAGATAATCTAAGAGGGGACCTATCAATTCAGGATAACTATCACCTAACAGTATAAAACAGTTTGACGGGGTGGATACTGCACCGCAGCGCAGCGGACACCGCACCGCAGCGCAGTGGAGTGGGCCCCGCACCGCAGCGCAGCGGCCACCGCACCGCAGCGCAGCATCGGCATCTGTGATCAGGGGAGGGTGTTCATCAATCCGCCGCCAACGCAAAACCGCTCATCAACCATCGGCGTCCCATCGCAGAAATCCGCCGCCAAATCAGCCACGCAACGAACAGCCACGCACAGAACCCTTCGCCGCGCGGCCGATCCAGCAGGGGGCCCCCGCAACAAGACACCGGCAGCCAACACGCAACCCCGCGTCGGCAGCAACATGTTTTAACATACTGCGCCGCAGCGCAGCGGACACAGCACCGCAGCGCAGTGGAGTGAGCACCGCACCGCAGCGCAGCGGCCACCGCACCGCAGCGCAGCGTCGGGATCTGGTAACAAAATGCGAATACTGCACCGCAGCGCATTGGCGGGGTGGATACTGCACCGCAGCACAGTGGAGACTGCACCGCAGCGCAGCGGCCACCGCGCCGCAGCGCAGCATCGGCATCTGTGATCAGGGGCGGGTGTACAATTAGAAGGCTCTGGCAAGAGCGGAGTAAAGGGGGGAGGAGGGTTGGGAGGAGCGTTACGTTAAGAAGTGAACAACGAATTCCAATGGAACCTTTCGTTACGCGACTGGTTTGGCAGGGAATCATGCCGCCGCCAACGCAAAACCGCACATCTACCATCGGCGTCCCATCGCAGAAATCCCCCGCCAAATCAGCCACGCAACGAATAGAACCCTTCGCCGCGCGGCCGAGATCCAGCAGGGGGCCCCCGCAACAAGACACCGGCAGCCAACACGCAACTCCCACGTCAGCAGCAACATGATTTAACAGTTAGTCAGAAAGTTATTTCTGACTGGTTTGGCAGGGAATCATGCCGCCGCCAACGCAAAACCGCACATCAACCATCAGCGTCCCATCGCAGAAATCCCCCGCCAAATCAGCCACGCAACGAATAGAACCCTTCGCCGCGCGGCCGAGATCCAGTAGGGGGCCCCCGCAACAAGACACCGGCAGTCAACACGCAACTCCCACGTCAGCAGCAGCACGATTTAACAGTTAGTCAGAAATAACTTATGAAGTATTTTATTGGAGGTGATTTATTATTTCTTGTTGAACCGTCTCAAATTGCGGCGGTAGCGGTTACGTTCAGAGGAGCAGGGGCGGGAGGGGCTCTCCTGTCTTATAGGGCGAGGGAGCTGGGAAGGAGGGTGGGGGAGGGGAGGGATGGCGGGGAAAGGGTCGGACTCTGATCAGGGAGACGGGGAGGGGGGAGCGGGGAGCGGGCGGGCGGGGAGCTGGGGCGGGCGGGCGGGGAGCTGGGGCGGGAGGGCGAAAACTGGGCGGGGTTGCGGGCGACTTTCCGGGAGACGGCTCTCATGAGAGAGTCGTCCGAGGAGGGGAGGTCCTCCGAGAATCGGCTCTCCGCTGGTGCTGAGGAGGCCGGGGAGGCGGGGCCTGAGTCGGTGTTCGACTCGGCTGGTTGGGCTGGGGAGCGCGGTGCCGGTGGATCAGCGGCAACGGCGCCTTCGAGGTCCGACAGAGATGCCTCGGGGAGCTGGGGTGGTGGTCGGGGGTCTGTCGGTTGGGGGTCTGGCGGGAGGCTGGTGGGGTGGGGGGGGGGGGGGGTTCTGGGAGGTGGGAGGGGCGGCCAAGCGCCGGGGGCGAGACCTGGGCTGAGAGAGGTGGAGGGCGGGGTGTCCGGTGGGCGCCGACTGTCGCCGCGCTTCAAGCGCTCCGCCTCGCGAGCGAGGCCCCAGGCCAAACACCGGCGGTCCCAGGCCGGGTGGGCCTGGTCGCACGTGGCGCAGCGTGCTGCGCGCGTGCACCCTTCGGTGCCGTGCTCGCCAGCGCACCGACCACAGGTGGCGGTGCGCACCCGGCAGGTCCACTTGAGGTGGCGGTAGTGCCAGCACTGCTGACACTGCCGGGGGGGGGGGGGGGGATCCACTCCCTGACGGGGGCAGCCACGTACCCACAGTGGATGTGGGTCGGCAGCTCCTTGCCTCGGAAGCGGAGCCGAATCAGCGGGTTGGGCTGATCGGCTCGCCGCTTCGATGGCGACAGGCGAGTCACCTCGCACACCCCTTGGTGTGCGAGTTCCCGGAGGAGGTCGTCCTCCGAGAGCTCGGCCACGTCTGGGCACCATGCCAGACCCTCCACGGAGTTGAGGTGCGCCGGGGCCTCCACGGCGACCTTCACTCCGATGAAGGTGGTCCGTCCCATGACACTGACGTTCTGTTGGGACGTCAGTGTCTCGATCAGGAGTGCTCCTGACCGAATGGGTTTTGCGCTGGCTACGTCGCCACAGATGGCGACCAGCCAGCGCCGGACCAGGAACGGGTTGACATTCCTAAATGGAATGCCATCCGCTCGCCACATAAGGAGGCAAGCGGGCCCGTCCGGGGGTGGGGTCGGGGGGGGGGGGGGGGAGCCGTGCTCCGGGTCGGACCCTGGGAGGCCCCTGAGGGGAGCGGGGAGTGGATCCGACCGGGGAGGTGCGACGTCGCGCACCGGGGGGGGGACCCCAGAGGGGGGTCGGGCGGGTCGGGGGGACGGAGGGGCGGGGGGCGCCATGACCGGAGGAGGGAGGGGAAAGTTAAAACAGGAACCTAAGTTTTACGTTAATTTGCCACACACGACAGAACGTGTTGGCAACTGCAACTGCAAGTTAACTCAAAGACTGGAGGGGAACTAGACCGTGGAGGAGGCCTATTGCCA
Organism: Chirona hameri; assembly: GCA_036785665.1. Classification (NCBI taxonomy): domain Eukaryota; kingdom Metazoa; phylum Arthropoda; class Thecostraca; order Balanomorpha; family Balanidae; genus Chirona; species Chirona hameri. The sequence goes on from JAXIVJ010008955.1 coordinate 5,662, forward strand.
ATCTAATGATTCTGCCTACTTAAAAATATCTAAGAGGCTACCTATCTAAGGGTCTAACGACCCTGCCACATGCACGTGGACAGGGTTCCGCACCCGGAAGCGGTGGAGGGCTGGAGAAGGCTGTCTGGAAGGCGTCCGTGGTCCGATGTCGATGAAAGGATATGTGCAGTTTTTTTTCTTTCCCGGAACGGCCTATAGCCATTTTCCGGGGAGGGGCAATGACCTCTGGCAATTTGCCAGGCAAAAAAACTACGTTAACCGGTTTATGTGACCCGGAGCAAACTAGGGACTAGGGCAGCTATTTTACGTTACTAATTACGTTAACCGGTTTATTTGTACCCGGAAAAATTATTTGTTCAAAGTAAATATAATATCTAACATTACGTTAAGTATTTCGTTCAAGGTCAAATATAATATGTAGCATTACGTTAAGTATTTCGTTCAAGGTCAAAAATAAGTAAAACACGAGACACACATACATACATATTTTTATTGCATACACTTGAACAGTGTCAGTGTTAGTGGAGCCGTGGGGGTGCCGTCATTGCAACAACCGGAGACTGTTGCCAGTCTCCCTGGCTCCGGCGCCTCGGCGAGACCTGGTTGTGGGGTGTATTTAGCTGGGCGAGAAGTCCTGAATAATAAAACACCCAGCGTCTAAGGCAAAGGGAAAAAACCTGCGCGGTGGGCCAAAAATGCGCAAGGCCAAAAATCCCTGTTATATTTGTTTAGCTAAACGTGTTTGGTAGAGATAATCTAAGAGGGGACCTATCAATTCCGGATAACTATCACCTAACAGTGTAAAACAGTTTGACGGGGTGGATACTGCACCGCAGCGCAGCGGACACCGCACCGCAGCGCAGTGGAGTGAGCACTGCACCGCAGCGCAGCGGCCACCGCACCGCAGCGCAGCATCGGCATCTGTGATCAGGGGTGGGTGTTCATCAATCCGCCGCCAACGCAAAACCGCTCATCTACCATCGGCTTCCCATCGCAGAAATCCCCCGCCAAATCAGCCACGCAACGAATAGAACCCTTCGCCGCGCGGCCGAGATCCAGCAGGGGGCCCCCGCAACAAGACACCGGCAGCCAACACGCAACGCCCACGTCAGCAGCAACATGATTTAACAGTTAGTCAGAAAGTTATTTTTGACTGGTTTGGCAGGGAATCATGCCGCCGCCAACGCAAAACCGCGCATCTACCATCGGCGTCCCATCGCAGAAATCCCCGCCAAATCAGCCACGCAACGAATAGAACCCTTCGCCGCGCGGCCGAGATCCAGCAGGGGGCCCCCGCAACAAGACACCGGCAGCCAACACGCAACCCCGCGTCGGCAGCAACATGATTTAACATACTGCACCGCAGCGCAGCGGACACCGCATCGCAGCGCAGCGCAGCGCACACTGCACCGCAACGCAGCGGCCACCGCACCGCGGAGCAGCATCAGCGTCCGTGATCAGGGGCGGGTGTTCAATTACTCGGCTTTGGCAAGAGCGGGGTAGAGGGGAGAGGAGGGTTGGGAGGAGCATTACGTTAAAAAATGAACAACGAATTCCAATGGAACCTTTCGTTGCGCGACTGATTTGGCAGGGAATCATTCCGCCGCAACGCAAAACCGCACATCAACCATCGGCGTCCCATCGCAGAAATCCCCCGCCAAATCAGCCACGCAACGAAGAACCCTTCGCCGCGCGGCCGAGATCCAGCAGGGGGCCCCGCAACAAGACACCGGCAGCCAACACGCAACCCCACGTCGGCAGCAACGTGATTTAACATAATTTAACATGCTGCACCGCAGCGCAGCGGACACTGCACCGCAGCGCAGCAGCCACCGCACCGCGGCGCAGCATCGGCGTGTGATCTGGTTTGGCAGGGAATCATGCCGCCGCCAACGCAAAACCGCACATCAACCATCGGCGTCCCATCGCAGAAATCCCCCGCCAAATCAGCCACGCAACGAAGAACCCTTCGCCGCGCGGCCGAGATCCAGCAGGGGGACCCCGCAACAAGACACCGGCAGCCAACACGCAACTCCACGTGAGCAGCAGCACGATTTAACAGTTAGTCAGAAATAACTTAATGAAGTATTTTGTTGGAGGTGATTTATTGTTTCTTGTTGAACCGTCTCAAATTGCGGCGGTAGCGGTTAGTTTCAGAGGGGCTGGGGGGAGGGCTATCCTGTCTCATAGGGCGAGGGAACTGGGAAGGAGGGTGGGGGGAGGGGAGGGATGGCGGGGAGAGGGTCGGACTCTCTTCAGGGAGACGGAGAGGGGGAGGGGGGAGCGGGCGGACGGGGAGCTGGGGCGGGCGGGCGGGGAGCTTGGGCGGGAGGGCGGGGACTGGGCGGGGTTGCGGGCGACTTTCCGGGAGACGGCTCTCATGAGAGAGTCGTCCGAGGAGGGGAGGTCCTCCGAGAATCGGCTCTCCGCTGGTGCTGCGGAGGCCGGGGAGGCGGGGCCTGAGTCGGTGTTCGACTCGGCTGGTTGGGCTGGGGAGCGCGGTGCCGGTGGATCAGCGGCAACGGCGCCTTCGAGGTCCGACAGAGATGCCTCGGGGAGCTGGGGTGGTGGTCGGGGGTCTGTCGGTTGGGGGGTCTGGCGGGAGGCCGGTGGGGTGGGGGAGGTTCCGGGAGGTGGGAGGGGCGGCCAAGCGCCGGGGCGAGACCTGGGCTGAGAGAGGTGGATGGCGGGGCGTCAGGTGGGCGCCGACTGTCGCCGCGCTTCAAGCGCTCCGTCTCGCGAGCGAGGCCCCAGGCCAAACACCGGCGGTCCCAGGCCGGGTGGGCCTGGTCGCACGTGGCGCAGCGTGCTGTGCGCGTGCACCCTTCGGTGCCGTGCTCGCCAGCGCACCGACCACAGGTGGCGGTGCGCACCCGGCAGGTCCACTTGAGGTGGCCGTAGTGCCAGCACTGCTGACACTGCCGGGGGGCGGGATCCACTCCCTGACGGGGGCAGCCACGTACCCACAGTGGATGTGGGTCGGCAGCTCCTTGCCTCGGAAGCGGAGCCGAATCAGCGGGTTGGGCTGATCGGGTCGCCGCTTCGATGGCGACAGGCGAGTCACCTCGCACACCCCTTGGTGTGCGAGTTCCCGGAGGAGGTCGTCCTCCGAGAGCTCGGCCACGTCTGGGCACCATGCCAGACCCTCCACGGAGTTGAGGTGCGCCGGGGCCTCCACGGCGACCTTCACTCCGATGAAGGTGGTCCGTCCCATGCCACTGACGTTCTGTTGGGACGTCAGTGTCTCGATCAGGAGTGCTCCTGACCGAATGGGCTTTGCGCTGGCTACGTCGCCACAGATGGCGACCAGCCAGCGCCGGACCTGGAACGGGTTGACATTCCTAAATGGAATGCCATCCGCTCGCCACATAAGGAGGCAAGCGGGCCCGTCCGGGGGGTGGGGTCGGGGGGAGCCGTGCTCCGGGTCGGACCCTGGAGGCCCCTGAGGGGAGCGGGGAGTGGATCCGACCGGGGAGGTGCGACGTCGCGCACCAGGGGGGGGGGACACCAGAGGGGGGTCGGGCGGGTCGGGGGATGGGAGTCCGGCAACGGCCGGGCCCCTGGACGGGGCGGGCGGGGCCCCTGAGGGGGGCTGGGAGGGGGACTGAGCGGCGGGCGGAGCAGAGGGCCCCAGTCCGACGGGCTGAGGGCCGGGAGGGGCCCCTGAAGGGGGCTGGGAGGGGGACCGTCCAGGGGGGCACGCGGACGCGCGCCAGGGAACCCCGGAGGGGGGTCGGGGGGAGGGGGGGGGGGGGACGGAGGGGCGGGGGGGGGGGGGGGGGGGTCGCCATGACCGGAGGAGGGAGGGGAAAGTTAAAACAGGAACCTAAGTTTTACGTTAATTTGCCACACACGGCAGAACGTGTTGGCAACTGCAACTGCAAGTTAACTCAGAGACTGGAGGGGAACTATACCGTGGAGGAGGCCTATTGCCAATCTAATGATTCTGCCTACTTAAAAATATCTAAGAGGCTACCTATCTAAGGGTCTAACGACCCTGCCACATGCACGTGGACAGGGTCCCGCACCCGGAAGCGGTGGAGGGCTGGAGAAGGCTGGCTAGAAGGCGTCCGTGGTCCGATGTCGATGAAAGGATGATATGTGCAGTTTTTTTCTTCTTTTTTCCCGGAACGGCCTATAGCCATTTTCCGGGGAGGGGCAATGACCTCTGGCAATTTGCCAGGCAAAAAACTAAGTTAACCGGTTTATGTGACCCGGAGCAAACTAGGGACTAGGGCAGCTATTTTACGTTAAGTGAATTGTTCACAGTAAATCTAAAGTCTATCTTACGTTAAGTATTTCGTTCAAAGTCAAAGTTAAAATAAAACACGAGACACATACATACACAATATATTTCATACACACACAGAGCAGGTGACAGGCCCAGGTCGGTCTGGTCAGTGGTTGTGTGGATTCTCGGAGTGTCCTCAACATAACTCGCCGCGGCCGGTCCCGCGGGGGTGCAATTCTCTGCCATCTAAAAGAATATACACTCCCGGGAACCGTGTGCAGCGAGTTATGTCGTGGTGCCTGGAGCACACTCCAGATCAGATCTGGTGTGACAAATCTGATCTAGTGTGGTAGTGTAGGTGCTCCGAGTGTGCTACAACTGCCGCGACACGGTCCTCAAGCGTGTGCAGAGTCATGTTGTAAGTATCTCAGGTATTGAGCCACTCGGGTGTGTGTGTGTGATAGCGTATTGTAGGTCAGTGCGATGCCGTGAGCGAGAGCCTAATCGCACTACCGGCCCCTGCACTGACCAAGGACCAAGCAATGAATGTGTGGGGGTGTCATAGCAAGTATTAGGTGATGCCTGTCGACCACCTGCCTGGGCCTGGGAATAATACTTGTACAGTGTCAGAGTTGATGGAGCCGTGGGGGTGCCGTCATTGCAACAACGGGAGACTGTTGCCAGTCTCCCTGGCTCCGGCGCCTCGGCGAGACCTGGTTGTGGGGTGTGTTTAGCTGGGCGAAAAGTCCTGAATAATAAAAAAAACAGCGTCTATAACAAAGGGGAAAAACCTGCGCGGTGGGCCAAAAATGCGCAAGGCAAAAAACCCCTGTTATATTTGTTTAGCTAAACGTGTTTGGTAGAGATAATCTAAGAGGGGACCTATCAATACAAGATAACTATCACCTAACAGTGTATAAAAGTTTGACGGGGTGGATACTGCACCGCAGCGCAGTGGACACCGCACCGCAGCGCAGTGGAATGTGCACCGCACCGCAGCGCAGCGGCCACCGCACCGCAGCGCGGCATCGGCATCTGTGATCAGGGGCGGGTGTTCATCAAACCGCCGCCAACGCAAAACCGCTCATCTACCATCGGCGTCCCATCGCAGAAATCCCCCGCCAAATCAGCCACGCAACGAAGAACCCTTCGCCGCGCGGCCGAGATCCAGCAGGGGCCCCCGCAACAAGACACCGGCAGCCAACGCGCAACCCCACGTCGGCAGCAACATGATTTAACATACTGCACCGCAGCGCAGCGGACACCACACCGCAACGCAGTGGAGTGAGCACCGCACCGCAGCGCAGCGGCCACCGCACCGCAGCGCAGCATCGGCATCTGTTATCAGGGGCGGGTGTTCAACTACTCGGCTTTGGCAAGAGCGGAGTAGAGGGGAGAGGAGGGTTGGGAGGAGCATTACGTTAAGAAATGAACAACGAATTCCAATGGAACCTTTCGTTGCGCGACTGATTTGGCAGGGAATCATGCCGCCGCCAACGCAAAACCGCACATCGGCGTCCCATCGCAGAAATCCCCCACCAAATCAGCCACGCAACGAATAGAACCCTTCGCCGCGCGGCCGAGATCCAGCAGGGGCCCCCCGCAACAAGACACCGGCAGCCAACTCGCAACTCCCACGTCAGCATTAACATGATTTAACAGTTAGCCAGAAAGTTATTTTTGACTGGTTTGGCAGGTAATCATGCCGCCGCCAACGCAAAACCACACATCTACCTACCATCGGCGTCCCATCGCAGAAATCCACCCGCCAAATCAGCCACGCAACTAATTTCGCCGCGTGGCCGAGATCCAGCAGGAAGCCCCCGCAACAAGACACCGGTAGCCAACACGCAACTCCCACGTCAGCAGCAACATGATTTAACAGTTAGTCAGAAAGTTATTTTTGACTGGTTTGGCAGGAAATCATGCCGCCGCCAACGCAAAACCGCACATCTACCATTGGCGTCCCATCGCAGAAATCTCCCGCCAAATCAGCCACGCAACTAATTTCGCCGCGCGGCCGAGATCCAGCAGGGGGGCCCCGCAACAAGACACCGGCAGCCAACACGCAACTCCCACGTCAGCAGCAACATGATTTAACAGTTAGTCAGAAAGTTATTTTTGACTGGTTTGGCAGGGAATCATGCCGCCGCCAACGCAAAACCGCACATCTACCATCGGCGTCCCATCGCAGAAATCCCCCGCCAAATCAGCCACGCAACGAATAGAACCCATCGCCGCGCGGCCGAGATCCAGCAGGGGGCCCCCGCAACAAGACACCGGCAGCCAACACGCAACTCCCACGTCAGCAGCAACATGATTTCACAGTTAGTCAGAAAGTTATTTCCGACTGGTTTGGCAGGGAATCATGCCGCCGCCAACGCAAAACCGCACATCAACCATCAGCGTCCCATCGCAGAAATCCCCCGCCAAATCAGCCACGCAACGAATAGAACCCTTCGCCGCGCGGCCGAGATCCAGCAGGGGGCCCCCGCAACAAGACACCGGCAGTCAACACGCAACTCCCACGTCAGCAGCAGCACGATTTAACAGTTAGTCAGAAATAACTTAATGAAGTATTTTATTGGAGCTGATTTATTATTTCTTGTTGAACCGTCTCAAATTGCGGCAGTAGCGGTTACATTCAGAGGAGCTGGGGCGGGAGGGGCTCTCCTGTCTCATAGGCCGAGGGAGCTGGGAAGGAGGGTGGGAAGAGGGGAGGGATGGCGGGGAGAGGGTTGGACTCTCTTCAGGGAGACGGGGAGGTGGGAGGGGGGAGCGGGCGGGCGGGGAGCTGGGGCGGGCGGGCGGGGAGCTGGGGCGGGAGGGCGGGGACTGGGCGGGGTTGCAGGCGACTTTCCGGGAGACGGCTCTCATGAGAGAGTCGTCCGAGGAGGGGAGGTCCTCCGAGAATCGGCTCTCCGCTGGTGCTGAGGAGGCCGGGGAGGCGGGGCCTGAGTCGGTGTTCGTCTCGGCTTGTTGGGCTGGGGAGCGCGGTGCCGGTGGAACAGCGGCAACGGCGCCTTCGAGGTCCGACAGAGATGCCCCGGGGAGCTGGGGTGGTGGTCGGGGGGTCTTTCGGTTGGGGGGTCTGGCGGGGTGCCGGAGGGGTGGGGGGGGGAGGTTCCGGGAGGTGGGAGGGGCGGCCAAGCGCCGGGGGCGAGACCTGGGCTGAGAGAGGTGGAGGGCGGGGCGTCCGGTGGGCGCCGACTGTCGCCGCGCTTCAAGCGCTCCGTCTCGCGAGCGAGGCCCCAGGCCAAACACCGGCGGTCCCAGGCCGGGTGGGCCTGGTCGCACGTGGCGCAGCGTGCTGCGCGCGTGCACCCTTCGGTGCCGTGCTCGCCAGCGCACCGACCACAGGTGGCGGTGCGCACCCGGCAGGTCCACTTGAGGTGGCCGTAGTGCCAGCACTGCTGACACTGCCGGGGGGGGGGGGGGGCGGGATCCACTCCCTGACGGGGGCAGCCACGTACCCACAGTGGATGTGGGTCGGCAGCTCCTTGCCTCGGAAGCGGAGCCGAATCAGCGGGTTGGGCTGATCGGGTCGCCGCTTCGATGGCGACAGGCGAGTCACCTCGCACACCCCTTGGTGTGCGAGTTCCCGGAGGAGGTCGTCCTCCGAGAGCTTGGCCACGTCTGGGCACCATTCCAGACCCTCCACGGAGTTGAGGTGCGCCGGGGCCTCCACGGCGACCTTCACTCCGATGAAGGTGGTCCGTCCCATGACACTGACGTTCTGTTGGGACGTCAGTGTCTCGATCAGGAGTACTCCTGACCGAATGGGCTTTGCGCTGGCTACGTCGCCACAGATGGCGACCAGCCAGCGCCGGACTTGGAACGGGTTGACATTCCTAAATGGAATGCCATCCGCTCGCCACATAAGGAGGCAAGCGGGCCCGTCCGGGGGGTGGGGTCGGGGGGGAGCCGTGCTCCGGGTCGGACCCTGGGAGGCCCCTGAGGGGAGCGGGGAGTGGGTCCGACCGGGGAGGTGCGACGTCGCGCACCGGGGGGGGAGACCCCAGAGGGGGTTCGGGCGGGTCGGGAGACGGAGGGGCGGGGAGGTCGCCATGACCGGAGGAGGGAGGGGAAAGTTAAAACAGGAACCTAAGTTTTACGTTAATTTGCCACCCACGACAGAACGTGTTGGCAACTGCAACTGCAAGCTAACTCAAAGACTGGAGGGGAACTATACCGTGGAGGAGGCCTATTGCCAATCTAATGATTCTGCCTACTTAAAAATATCTAAGAAGCTACCTATCTAAGGGTCTAACGACCCTGCCACATGCACGTGGACAGGGTCCCGCACCCGGAAGCGGTGGAGGGCTGGAGAAGGCTGGGTAGAAGGCGTCCGAAGGTCCGATGTCGATGAAAGGATGAATATGTGCAGTTTTTTTTCTTCTCCCGGACCGGCCTATAGCCATTTTCCGGGTGGGGGAGTGACATCTGGCAATTTGCCAGGAAAAGAGTTACGTTATCCGGTTTATGTGCACCCGGGCAAGCTAGGGAGAAGGGTAGCTATTTCACGTTAATTAAATACGTTAACCGGTTTATGTGTACCCGGACAATTTATTGTTCAAAGTAAATATAATATCTAACATTACGTTAAGTATTTCGTTCAAGGTCAAAAATAAGTAAAACACGAGACACACATACATACATATTTTTATTACATACACACCCAGAGCTGGTGACAGGCCCTAGGTCGGTCTGGTCATTGGTTGTGTGGGTGCTCGGAGTGTGCTCAACATAACTCGCCACGGCCGGTCCCGCGGGGGTGCAATTCTCTGCCTATCTAAAAGAATATACACTCCCGGGAACCGTGTGCAGCGAGTTATGTCGTGGTGCCTGGAGCACACTCCGGATCAGATCTGGTGTGACAAATCTGATCTAGTGTGGTAGTGTAGGTGCTCCGAGTGTGCTACAACTGCCGCGACACGGTCCTCAAGCGTGTGTAGAGTCATGTTGTAAGTATCTCGGGTATTGAGCACACTCGGGTGTGTGTGTGTGATAGCGTATTGTAGGTCAGTGCGATGCCGTGAGCGAGAGCCTAATCGCACTACCGGCCCCTGCACTGACCAAGGACCAAGCAATGAAGGTGTGGGGGTGTCATAGCAAGTGTTAGGTGATGCCTGTCGACCACCTGCCTGGGCCTGGGAATAATACTTGTACAGTGTCAGAGTTGATGGAGCCGTGGGGGTGCCGTCATTGCAACAACGGAAGACTGTTGCCAGTCTCTCTGGCTCCGGCGCCTCGGCGAGACCTGGTTGTGGGGTGTGTTTAACTGGGCGAAAAGTCCTGAATAATAAAAAACCCAGCGTCTATAGCAAAGGGGAAAAACCTGCGCGGTGGGCCAAAAATGCGCAAGGCAAAAAACCCCTCTTATATTTGTTTAGCTAAACGTGTTTGGTAGAGATAATCTAAGAGGGGACCTATCAATACAAGATAACTATCACCTAACAGTGTATAAAAGTTTGACGGGGTGGATACTGCACCGCAGCGCAGTGGACACCGCACCGCAGCGCGGTGGAATGGGCACCGCACCGCAGCGCAGCGGCCACCGCACCGCAGCGCAGCATCGGCATCTGTGATCAGGGGCGGGTGTTCATCAAACCGCCGCCAACGCAAAACCGCTCATCTACCATCGGCGTCCCATCGCAGAAATCCCCCGCCAAATCAGCCACGTCACGAACAGCCACGCCCAGAAACCCTCGCCGCGCGGCCGAGATCCAGCAGGGGGCCCCGCAACAAGACACCGGCAGCCAACGCGCAACCCCACGTCGGCAGCAACATGATTTAACATACTGCACCGCAGCGCAGCGGACACCACACCGCAGCGCAGTGGAGTGAGCACCGCACCGCAGCGCAGCGGCCACCGCACCGCAGCGCAGCATCGGCATCTGTTATCAGGGGCGGGTGTTCAACTACTCGGCTTTGGCAAGAGCGGAGTAGAGGGGAGAGGAGGGTTGGGAGGAGCATTACGTTAAGAAATGAACAACGAATTCCAATGGAACCTTTCGTTGCGCGACTGATTTGGCAGGGAATCATGCCGCCGCCAACGCAAAACCGCGCATCTACCATCGGCGTCCCATCGCATAAATCCCCCGCCAAATCAGCCACGCAACGAATAGATCCCTTCGCCGCGCGGCCGAGATCCAGCAGGGGGCCCCCGCAACAAGACACCGGCAGCCAACTTGCAACTCCCACGTCAGCAGCAACATGATTTAACAGTTAGTCAGAAAGTTATTTTTGACTGGTTTGGCAGGGAATCATGCCGCCACCAACGCAAAACCGCACATCTCCACGCAACTCACGCAACTCCCACGTCAGCAGCAACATGATTTAACAGTTAGTAAGAAAGTTATTTTTTGGCATCGGCTTCCCATCGCAGAAATCCCCCGCCAAATCAGCCACGCAACAAATTTCGCCGCGCGGCCGAGATCCAGCAGGGGGCCCCCGCAACAAGACACCGGCAGCCAACACGCAACTCCCACGTCAGCAGCAACATGATTTAACAGTTAGTCAGAAAGTTATTTTTGACTGGTTTGGCAGGGAATCATGCCGCCGCCAACGCAAAACCGAACATCTACCATCGGCGTCCCATCGCAGAAATCCCCCGCCAAATGAGCCACGCAACGAATAGAACCCTTCGCCCCGCGGCCGAGATCCAGCAGGGGGCCCCCGCAACAAGACACCGGCAGCCAACACGCAACTCCCACGTCAGCAGCAACATGATTTAACAGTTAGTCAGAAAGTTATTTTTGACTGGTTTGGCAGGGAATCATGCCGCCGCCAACGCAAAACCGCACATCTACCATCGGCGTCCCATCGCAGAAGTCCCCCGCCAAATCAGCCACGCAACTAATTTCGCCGCGTGGCCGAGATCCAGCAGGGGGCCCCCGCAACAAGACACCGGCAGCCAACACGCAACTCCCACGTCAGCAGCAACATGATTTAACAGTTAGTCAGAAAGTTATTTTTGACTGGTTTGGCAGGGAATCATGCCGCCGCCAACGCAAAACCGCACATCTACCATCGGCGTCCCATCACAGAAATCCCCCGCCAAATCAGCCACGCAACGAATTTCGCCGCGCGGCCAAAATCCAGCAGGGGGCCCCCGCAACAAGACACCGGCAGCCAACACGCAACCCCGCGTCGGCAGCAACATGTTTTAACATACTGCGCCGCAGCGCAGCGGACACCGCACCGCAGCGCAGTGGAGTGGGCACCGCACCGCACCGCAGCGCAACGGCCACCGCGCCGCAGCGCAGCGTCGGGATCTGGTAACAAAATGCGAATACTGCACCGCAGCGCATTGGCGGGGTGGATACTGCACCGCAGCACAGTGGAGACTGCACCGCAGCGCAGCGACCACCGCGCCGCAGCGCAGCATCGGCATCTGTGATCAGGGGCGGGTGTACAATTAGAAGGCTCTGGGAAGAGCGGAGCAAAGGGGGGAGGAGGGTTGGGAGGAGCGTTACGTTAAGAAGTGAACAACGAATTCCAATGGAACCTTTCGTTACGCGACTGGTTTGGCAGGGAATCATGCCGCCGTCAACGCAAAACCGCACATCTACCATCGGCGTCCCATCGCAGAAATCCCCCGCCAAATCAGCCACGCAACGAATAGAACCCTTCGCCGCGCGGCCGAGATCCAGCAGGGGGCCCCCGCAACAAGACACTTGGCAGGGAATCATGCCGCCGCCAACGCAAAACCGCACATCAACCATCAGCGTCCCATCGCAGAAATCCCCCGCCAAATCAGCCACGCAACGAATAGAACCATTCGCCGCGCGGCCGAGATCCAGCAGGGGGCCCCCGCAACAAGACACCGGCAGTCAACACGCAACTCCCACGTCAGCAGCAGCACAATTTAACAGTTAGTCAGAAATAACTTAATGAAGTATTTTATTGGAGGTGATTTATTTTTTCTTGTTGAACCATCTCAAATTGCGGCAGTAGCGGTTACATTCAGAGGAGCTGGGGCGGGAGGAGCTCTCCTGTCTCATAGGCCGAGGGAGCTGGGAAGGAGGGTGGGGGGAGGGGAGGGATGGCGGGGAGAGGGTCGGACTCTCTTCAGGGAGACGGGGAGGGGGAGGGGGAGCGGGCGGGCGGGGAGCTGGGGCGGGCGGGCGGGGAGCTGGGGCGGGAGGGCGGGGACTGGGCGGGGTTGCGGGCGACTTTCCGGGAGACGGCTCTCATGAGAGAGTCGTCCGAGGAGGGGAGGTCCTCCGAGAATCGGCTCTCCGCTGGTGCTGAGGAGGCCGGGGAGGCGGGGCCTGAGTCGGTGTTCGACTCGGCTGGTTGGGCTGGGGAGCGCGGTGCCGGTGGATCAGCGGCAACGGCGCCTTCGAGGTCCGACAGAGATGCCTCGGGGAGCTGGGGTGGTGGTCGGGGGGTCTGTCGGTTGGGGGGTCTGGCGGGAGGCCGGTGGGGTGGGGGGAAGGTTCCGGGAGGTGGGAGGGGCGGCCAAGCGCCGGGGGCGAGACCTGGGCTGAGAGAGTTGGAGGGCGGGGCGTCCGGTGGGCGCCGACTGTCGCCGCGCTTCAAGCGCTCCGTCTCGCGAGCGAGGCCCCAGGCCAAACACCGGCGGTCCCAGGCCGGGTGGGCCTGGTCGCACGTGGCGCAGCGTGCTGCGCGCGTGCACCCTTCGGTGCCGTGCTCGCCAGCGCACCGACCACAGGTGGCGGTGCGCACCCGGCAGGTCCACTTGAGGTGGCCGTAGTGCCAGCACTGCTGACACTGCCGGGGGGCGGGATCCACTCCCTGACGGGGGCAGCCACGTACCCACAGTGGATGTGGGTCGGCAGCTCCTTGCCTCGGAAGCGGAGCCGAATCAGCGGGTTGGGCTGATCGGGTCGCCGCTTCGATGGCGACAGGCGAGTCACCTCGCACACCCCTTGGTGTGCGAGTTCCCGGAGGAGGTTTGATTTTGTGACAAGTGTTTTTTTGTGATAAGTGTTTGATTGTGACCTAAGTTTTACGTTAATTTGCCACCCACGACAGAACGTGTTGGCAACTGCAACTGCAAGCTAACTCAAAGACTGGAGGGGAACTTTACCGTGGAGGAGGCCTATTGTCAATCTAATGATTCTGCCTACTTAAAAATATCTAAGAGGCTACCTATCTAAGGGTCTAACGACCCTGCCACATGCACGTGGACAGGGTCCCGCACCCGGAAGCGGTGAAGGGCTGGAGAAGGCTGGCTAGAAGGCGTCCGAAGGTCCGATGTCGATGAAAGGATGAATATGTGCAGTTTTTTTCTTCTTCTCCCGGACCGGCCTATAGCCATTTTCCGGGTGGGGGAGTGACATCTGGCAATTTGCCAGGAAAAGAGTTACGTTAACCGGTTTATGTGCACCCGGGCAAGCTAGGGAGAAGGGTAGCTATTTCACGTTAATTAAATACGTTAACCGGTTTATGTGTACCCGGACAATTTATTGTTCAAAGTAAATATAATATCTAACATTACGTTAAGTATTTCGTTCAAGGTCAAAAATAAGTAAAACACGAGACACACATACATACATATTTTTATAACATACACACCCAGAGCTGGTGACAGGCCCTAGGTCGGTCTGGTCATTGGTTGTGTGGGTGCTCGGAGTGTGCTCAACATAACTCGCCACGGCTGGTCCCGCGGGGGTGCAATTCTCTGCCTATCTAAAAGAATATACACTCCCGGGAACCGTGTGCAGCGAGTTATGTCGTGGTGCCTGGAGCACACTCCGGATCAGATCTGGTGTGACAAATCTGATCTAGTGTGGTAGTGTAGGTGCTCCGAGTGTGCTACAACTGCCGCGACACGGTCCTCAAGCGTGTGCAGAGTCATGTTGTAAGTATCTCAGGTATTGAGCACACTCGGGTGTGTGTGTGTGATAGCGTATTGTAGGTCAGTGCGATGCCGTGAGCGAGAGCCTAATCGCACTACCGGCCCCTGCACTGACCAAGGACCAAGCAATGAAGGTGTGGGGGTGTCATAGCAAGTGTTAGGTGATGCCTGTCGACCACCTGCCTGGGCCTGGGAATAATACTTGTACAGTGTCAGAGTTGATGGAGCCGTGGGGTGCCGTCATTGCAACAACGGAAGACTGTTGCCAGTCTCTCTGGCTTCGGCGCCTCGGCGAGACCTGGTTGTGGGGTGTGTTTAACTGGGCGAAAAGTCCTGAATAATAAAAAACCCAGCGTCTATAGCAAAGGGGAAAAACCTGCGCGGTGGGCCAAAAATGCGCAAGGCAAAAAACCCCTCTTATATTTGTTTAGCTAAACGTGTTTGGTAGAGATAATCTAAGAGGGGATCTATCAATACAAGATAACTATCACCTAACAGTGTATAAAAGTTTGACGGGGTGGATACTGCACCGCAGCGCAGTGGACACCGCACCGCAGCGCGGTGGAATGGGCACCGCACCGCAGCGCAGCGGCCACCGCACCGCAGCGCAGCATCGGCATCTGTGATCAGGGGCGGGTGTTCATCAAACCGCCGCCAACGCAAAACCGCTCATCTACCATCGGCGTCCCATCGCAGAAATCCCCCGCCAAATCAGCCACGTCACGAACAGCCACGCCCAGAAACCCTCGCCGCGCGGCCGACATCCAGCAGGGGGCCCCCGCAACAAGACACCGGCAGCCAGCGCGCAACCCCACGTCGGCAGCAACATGATTTAACATACTGCACCGCAGCGCAGCGGACACCACACCGCAGCGCAGTGGAGTGAGCACCGCACCGCAGCGCAGCGGCCACCGCACCGCAGCGCAGCATCGGCATCTGTTATCAGGGGCGGGTGTTCAACTACTCGGCTTTGGCAAGAGCGGAGTAGAGGGGAGAGGAGGGTTGGGAGGAGCATTACGTTAAGAAATGAACAACGAATTCCAATGGAACCTTTCGTTGCGCGACTGATTTGGCAGGGAATCATGCCGCCGCCAACGCAAAACCGCGCATCTACCATCGGCGTCCCATCGCAGAAATCCCCCGCCAAATCAGCCACGCAACGAATAGATCCCTTCGCCGCGCGGCCGAGATCCAGCAGGGGGCCCCCGCAACAAGACACCGGCAGCCAACTTGTAACTCCTACGTCAGCAGCAACATGATTTAACAGTTAGTCAGAAAGTTATTTTCGACTGGTTTGGCAGGGAATCATGCCGCCGCCAACGCAAAACCGCACATCTCCACGCAACTCACGCAACTCCCACGTCAGCAGCAACATGATTTAACAGTTAGTCAGAAAGTTATTTTTTGGCATCGGCGTCCCATCGCAGAAATCCCCCGCCAAATCAGCCACGCAACAAATTTCGCCGCGCGGCCGAGATCCAGCAGGGGGCCCCCGCAACAAGACACCGGCAGCCAACACGCAACTCCCACGTCAGCAGCAACATGATTTAACAGTTAGTCAGAAAGTTATTTTTGACTGGTTTGGCAGGGAATCATGCCGCCGCCAACGCAAAACCGAACATCTACCATCGGCGTCCCATCGCAGAAATCCCCCGCCAAATCAGCCACGCAACGAATAGAACCCTTCGCCCCGCGGCCGAGATCCAGCAGGGGGCCCCCGCAACAAGACACCGGCAGCCAACACGCAACTCCCACGTCAGCAGCAACATGATTTAACAGTTAGTCAGAAAGTTATTTTTGACTGGTTTGGCAGGGAATCATGCCGCCGCCAACGCAAAACCGCACATCTACCATCGGCGTCCCATCGCAGAAATCCCCCGCCAAATCAGCCACGCAACTAATTTCGCCGCATGGCCGAGATCCAGCAGGGGGCCCCCGCAACAAGACACCGGCAGCCAACACGCAACTCCCACGTCAGCAGCAACATGATTTAACAGTTAGTCAGAAAGTTATTTTTGACTGGTTTGGCAGGGAATCATGCCGCCGCCAACGCAAAACCGCACATCTACCATCGGCGACCCATCACAGAAATCCCCCGCCAAATCAGCCACGCAACGAATTTCGCCGCGCGGCCAAAATCCAGCAGGGGGCCCCCGCAACAATACACCGGCAGCCAACACGCAACCCCGCGTCGGCAGCAACATGTTTTAACATACTGCGCCGCAGCGCAGCGGACACCGCACCGCAGCGCAGTGGAGTGGGCACCGCACCGCACCGCAGCGCAACGGCCACCGCGCCGCAGCGCAGCGTCGGGATCTGGTAACAAAATGCGAATACTGCACCGCAGCGCATTGGCTGGGTGGATACTGCACCGCAGCACAGTGGAGACTGCACCGCAGCGCAGCGACCACCGCGCCGCAGCGCAGCATCGGCATCTGTGATCAGGGGCGGGTGTACAATTAGAAGGCTCTGGGAAGAGCGGAGCAAAGGGGGGAGGAGGGTTGGGAGGAGCGTTACGTTAAGAAGTGAACAACGAATTCCAATGGAACCTTTCGTTACGCGACTGGTTTGGCAGGGAATCATGCCGCCGCCAACGCAAAACCGCACATCTACCATCGGCGTCCCATCGCAGAAATCCCCCGCCAAATCAGCCACGCAACGAATAGAACCCTTCGCCGCGCGGCCGAGATCCAGCAGGGGGCCCCCGCAACAAGACACTTGGCAGGGAATCATGCCGCCGCCAACGCAAAACCGCACATCAACCATCAGCGTCCCATCGCAGAAATCCCCCGCCAAATCAGCCACGCAACGAATAGAACCATTCGCCGCGCGGCCGAGATCCAGCAGGGGGCCCCCGCAACAAGACACCGGCAGTCAACACGCAACTCCCACGTCAGCAGCAGCACGATTTAACAGTTAGTCATAAATAACTTAATGAAGTATTTTATTGGAGGTGATTTATTTTTTCTTGTTGAACCATCTCAAATTGCGGCAGTAGCGGTTACATTCAGAGGAGCTGGGGCGGGAGGGGCTCTCCTGTCTCATAGGCCGAGGGAGCTGGGAAGGAGGGTGGGGGGAGGGGAGGGATTGCGGGGAGAGGGTCGGACTCTCTTCAGGGAGACGGGGAGGGGGAGGGGGGAGCGGGCGGGCGGGGAGCTGGGGCGGGCGGGCGGGGAGCTGGGGCGGGAGGGCGGGGACTGGGCGGGGTTGCGGGCGACTTTCCGGGAGACGGCTCTCATGAGAGAGTCGTCCGAGGAGGGGAGGTCCTCCGAGAATCGGCTCTCCGCTGGTGCTGAGGAGGCCGGGGAGGCGGGGCCTGAGTCGGTGTTCGACTCGGCTGGTTGGGCTGGGGAGCGCGGTGCCGGTGGATCAGCGGCAACGGCGCCTTCGAGGTCCGACAGAGATGCCTCGGGGAGCTGGGGTGGTGGTCGGGGGGTCTGTCGGTTGGGGGTTCTGGCGGGAGGCCGGTGGGGTGGGGGGAGGTTCCGGGAGGTGGGAGGGGCGGCCAAGCGCCGGGGGCGAGACCTGGGCTGAGAGAGGTGGAGGGCGGGGCGTCCGGTGGGCGCCGACTGTCGCCGCGCTTCAAGCGCTCCGTCTCGCGAGCGAGGCCCCAGGCCAAACACCGGCGGTCCCAGGCCGGGTGGGCCTGGTCGCACGTGGCGCAGCGTGCTGCGCGCGTGCACCCTTCGGTGCCGTGCTCGCCAGCGCACCGACCACAGGTGGCGGTGCGCACCCGGCAGGTCCACTTGAGGTGGCCGTAGTGCCAGCACTGCTGACACTGCCGGGGGGCGGGATCCACTCCCTGACGGGGGCAGCCACGTACCCACAGTGGATGTGGGTCGGCAGCTCCTTGCCTCGGAAGCGGAGCCGAATCAGCGGGTTGGGCTGATCGGGTCGCCGCTTCGATGGCGACAGGCGAGTCACCTCGCACACCCCTTGGTGTGCGAGTTCCCGGAGGAGGTTTGATTTTGTGACAAGTGTTTTTTTGTGATAAGTGTTTGATTGTGACCTAAGTTTTACGTTAATTTGCCACCCACGACAGAACGTGTTGGCAACTGCAACTGCAAGCTAACTCAAAGACTGGAGGGGAACTATACCGTGGAGGAGGCCTATTGTCAATCTAATGATTCTGCCTATTAAAAAATATCTAAGAGGCTACCTATCTAAGGGTCTAACGACCCTGCCACATGCACGTGGACAGGGTCCCGCACCCGGAAGCGGTGGAGGGCTGGAGAAGGCTGGCTAGAAGGCGTCCGAAGGTCCGATGTCGATGAAAGGATGAATATGTGCAGTTTTTTTTTCTTCTCCCGGACCGGCCTATAGCCATTTTCCGGGTGGGGGAGTGACATCTGGCAATTTGCCAGGAAAAGAGTTACGTTAACCGGTTTATGTGCACCCGGGCAAGCTAGGGAGAAGGGTAGCTATTTTACGTTAAATAAATACGTTAACCGGTTTATGTGTACCCGGACAATTCATTGTTCAAAGTAAATATAATATCTAACATTACGTTAAGTATTTCGTTCAAGGTCAAATATAATATCTATCATTACGTTAAGTATTTTGTTCAAGGTCAAAAATAAGTAAAACACGAGACACACATACATACATATTTTTATTACATACACACCCAGAGCTGGTGACAGGCCCTAGGTCGGTCTGGTCATTGGTTGTGGGGGTGCTCGGAGTGTGCTCAACATAACTCGCCACGGCCGGTCCCGCGGGGGTGCAATTCTCTGCCTATCTAAAAGAATATACACTCCCGGGAACCGTGTGCAGCGAGTTATGTCGTGGTGCCTGGAGCACACTCCGGATCAGATCTGGTGTGACAAATCTGATCTAGTGTGGTAGTGTAGGTGCTCCGAGTGTGCTACAACTGCCGCGACACGGTCCTCAAGCGTGTGCAGAGTCATGTTGTAAGTATATCAGGTATTGAGCACACTCGGGTGTGTGTGTGTGATAGCGTATTGTAGGTCAGTGCGATGCCGTGAGCGAGAGCCTAATCGCACTACCGGCCCCTGCACCGACCAAGGACCAAGCAATGAAGGTGTGGGGGTGTCATAGCAAGTGTTAGGTGATGCCTGTCGACCACCTGCCTGCGCCTGGGAATAATACTTGTACAGTGTCAGAGTTGATGGAGCCGTGGGGGTGCCGTCATTGCAACTACGAGAGACTGTTGCCAGTCTCCCTGGCTCCGGCGCCTCGGCGAGACCTGGTTGTGGGGTGTGTTTAGCTGGGCGAAAAGTCCTGAATAATAAAAAACCCAGCGTCTATAGCAAAGGGGAAAAAACCTGCGCGGTGGGACAAAAATGCGCAGGGTCAAAAACCCCTGCTATATTTGTTTAGCTAAACGTGTTTGGTAGAGATAATCTAAGAGGAGACCTATCAGTTCAGGATAACTATCACCTAACAGTGTTTGAAGATTTAATGTGATGCGGTTTTGTTGTGTGTAATTAATAATGTTCTGTCGTTTATCGTTGTGTACTGGGAAAGTAATAAGTAAGTGTTTGATTGTGTAGCGCGGATAACCTGGGCAATGTTGACAATTTGGTGGCGGGATATTCTCCATAATATAATAATGAGTAATTTTTGTATGACCGAGACGGAGGCGTGACAATATTACCTCCTTCTCTCTACAATTTTGTTGACTAGATATAAAATGTTGGACTTTTGGCTTGATCGGATAAAGATGAAAATGCGGAGCGGCATCCCACTCGCTTTGGCGCAGTATGCTAAGTTGAGAATTGATATAATTTAAGACGTCTGATACTGGGCTTGGAAGTTGGTTTACTGAAGGTAATTCTAGGCTCAATTTCACAAGTCTGTCAGCTTCCTCGTTTCCCGGGATATCTGCATGTCCTGGGATCCAGAGGAATTTAATACTATTGTTTTTACTGTTTAAATACTTGATTAGCTGTCTGATTTTAAATACTATCGGGTTTCTACAGTCACTAATTGAGGAAATGGCCGTGAGCGAGGCGGACGAGTCTGTGCAAATGACTACTTCCTTAAGTTTTTCTTTTCTGACATATATTAATGCTAATAAAATGGATGACAATTCCGCTGTGTATACGCTATTTATGTCGGGAAGTCTAAAGTTATTGCTAACTGTGTTTGTGTAGAATGCACCACCGGTTCGGCCTTCGCGCCGTGAACCGTCTGTGTATATGTATGTGTATGTGTTGTGTTGTGCTTTGTGTTCGTGGAAGAGTGTGAGTGTCTCTGACGCGGTGACTGTGTTTTTGTTGTGTGTGAAGAGGCGGTGTGTGTCTGGTGTTGTGGGAATGTTTGTGTCGATGTGTAAGTTTGTGGTGTTGGTGGTGCGACAGGCTCCAGTCACGATGCGCAAGGCAGTGTTTTGGACAGTTTGCAATTTTTTTAATTTGTTTGGAACATATGTCATCAAATAAGAATGCGTATAAGAATCCAGTACTGGACGTATCAGGGAAGTATATAGTTGGAGGAGAGTGGCACGATCCGCGCCCCACTCTCGACCATCCAATGACTTCATAATATTAATTCGTCGCGTGCATCTCTGCACTAAATCATTGAAGTGTGGGATGAACGAGAGACGTGTGTCTAGCGTTATTCCCAGATACTTGAATGATTTGACGAAAGGGATAATTTGATTGTTATATTTTAATGGAATGTAGGGTTCCACATATGCAGGTTTCTTTGAAAAAATTAGAGATGCAGATTTACTTTGAGAAATTTCCAGACCCCATTGGTCGCACCATACCTTTATATCAATGAGTACTAGTTGTAACATTTTGCTGGCTTGATCGACACTCGGGTGCGAGAACCACACCGCCAGGTCATCAGCGTACATTGAAAATTTGAGACCTTTGTCGATCTTATTAATATTACTGAAAATGTCGTTAATCATAATTAAAAATAGGGTCGGGGAGAGGACCGATCCCTGTGGGACACCGTGGTCCTGATTTTGATTTGGAGAATATGTGTTACCACACCTTACATTAAAAGTTCTATTTTCTAAAAAGTTTTTGATAAATTTGGCGAGTCGACCTCGAATTCCGGCCTTATGGACCTTTACTAGAAGTGCGGTTTTGTTGACTCTGTCAAACGCAGCTCTCAAATCAAGAAAGAGGGCAACTGTGACCTCTCTCCCTCGAAAGCCGCGCTGGACAGAGTCGATAAGACCAACTAAATTGTCCGCAGTGGAGCGACCAGGTCGAAAACGACTTTGGTGTGGGGAAAGTAAATTATTTGATTCAATGTATGTCCTGATGCGTCCGTTAACCATGCGTTCGAATAGTTTACATGCACAACTAGTTAGAGAAATAGGGCGATAGCTAGCGGGAGAAGATTTGGGTTTGCGAGGTTTAATTATAGGAATTAGCGTACTATTATGCCAAGATTCAGGGAAAGTGCCATCAAACCACATGGTGTTGAAGGCTGTTAGTAAGTTGGTGAGACCAGTCTCTGTCAAGTTTTTAAATAAAGAGTAATCAATTTGATCTGGCCCTACAAAAGTTTTACCACATTTACCGATAGCATACGTTAACTCGGAGTTGGTAAAAAGAGAGTTGTAGATTTCTACGTTATTAGAGTCAAAGCTAATAGATTGAAATTGATCATTAAGTTGGTTAGTAAAAGTTGGTGTACATTGTTGTGTTGATGATATGTTAGCGTAGTGTTGTGCAAATTGTGTCGCCACCTCTAGGGGAAGCGTGTAAGATGTGTTGTGTATTTGTAAGTGTGGGATTTTGTATGACGGTGGTCTTTTATTTAAAAACGATTTAATTAATGTCCAAATTTTTGAGAGGGAGGTAAATCGATTAAAGGTAGATGAGAATTCCTGCCAAGATTCTTTTTTTGCTTTGTCAATGATTGTTTTAGCCAAAGAGCGAGTTTTCCGTACTTCGTGTTCGTTTTCTGCAGCTTGAAATTTCCGAAATGCTCTTTTCCGGAGGGCGACCGCTCTCTGGCATTCTGTGTTCCACCACGGGGCAGTACGTTGCCTCGGGTGGTGTTGTGTGTGTGTGCGTGTGTGTGTGGAATGTGCTGATGTGCTGATGCGAGAATAGTGTTTAAAAATGTGTTAATGTCGGTCTGGGAGTCTGCGGGGTGACTAGTGTCAACGTGTTTTTGAAAGGAGGACCAGTCGGCTTTGCGAAGGTTCCATCTAGGCAGGGAGTAAAAATTTGTCTGTCCTGAAGGGACTTGTAGTTCTAAGTGAATTGGGAAATGATCGCTAAAAAGAGGGTCTGATTGTGCGTTAAATATAAAAAGAGTCGCGATGCGTGGTGTGGCGAAGGCGAGATTGATGGCGCTGTAAGTCACCTCGCCTCCTGAGTGGTGTACGTGTGTGGGTGATTGGTCGTTAAGGAAGACCAAATTATGCCGGTCCAGTAGGTCCAGCATAATTTGGCCTCGGAGAGAGTTCCGAAGGCAGCCCCACGCCCGACTATGCGCGTTGAAATCGCCCATAATCAGACATGGGGTGTTAATATTTGTAATAAGCTGGGAAAAAGAATCAATGTCTATGTCCTCCGTAGGACGGAAATACATTGAGATGAGTTATTTCTAGCTGAGCGATTTTAATATTAACGCCGACTGCGTCTAAGGTTGTTTGAAGGTCGATTTGATGATGCAAAAGTTGGTTTGAAATAAGCAAAGCCGAGCCGCCTCGGCGCGGTGATGCATTTACGTTATTTGTATAAAGGCTATAACCGTAGATTTTAAGAGTATAATTGTTAAAGTCGGCGTCAATAAAATGGGTTTCCTGGACAGCGGCTACTAACGGATTATTATTTAAGACGTAATGTTTGAATTGCCCCAAATGGGATATTAAAGATCTAACATTCCATTGGAGGACGAATTCTGACTGGTTCATTATTAGTCGCTGCTGTCCGGACCGCGCCCTGCGGTCGCTCGGGTGTGCCTGGGTGCGTGGGAGTGGGGGCGCTTCGACCGTGACCGGGGTTGCGGGGAGGGGGTCAGGCTCTCCTCAGTGGCCCGGGGGAGGGAGGGCGGGGAGTTGGAGCGGGAGGGCGGGGAGTTGGAGCGGGAGGGCGTGGAGTTGGAGCGGGAGGGCGGGGAGTTGGAGCGGGAGGGCTTGGAGTTGGAGCGGTAGCGATGGTCCTGGGCGGCCTTCAGGGCGGCGGTCCGCAGGAGGGACTCGTCGTCGGACGAGAGTTCCGAAGAACGACGGGTGGTCTCCCGGCGGGTGGAGGGTCCGTCAGAGGGAGGAGCCGGGGTGGACTCGGCTGAGGTTGGGGGGCGGGCGCGGGGCACGTCGGGCATGGGAGGGTAGCCTGACAAGGCGGCTCGGGGCCTTGACCGGGATGGGCAGCGGCGGCCAGGCGGCGGAGTTCAGGCTTGGGGAGAGCGTCGGGGGGGGGGGGGGAAGCGGGCCTCTGTCGGTTTCCGCTCGCCTCCACGAACGCCACCTGAACCGGGCAGCGCCGATACCAGGCGGCGTGGGCGTCGCCGCATCCGGCGCAGCACTTAGCTGCGGCGGTGCACCCGTCTGTCTGGTGTTGTCCGGCACACCGACCACACGTGTGGCAGTGTGCCTCGCAGACGCTGTCGGTGTGGCCGAATCGCCAAAACTTTCGGCACTGCCGGGGGGGGGGGGCGGATCCAAGGGCGCACGTCTACCTTCAGGTAGCCGCAGTACACCTGGCCAGGCAGAGCCAGCCCGCCGAACCTCAGGCGTACCAGTGGGTTGGGCTGCTCGTGCCTCTGGGGCCTGAGCCGCACCACTTCCACTACGCCCTGCGGCTCGAGCTCCCAGAGGATCTCCTCCTCCGAGAGGCTAGCCACCTCAGGGCACCACATGAGGCCCTCCACCGAGTTTAGGTGGATGGGGGCCTCGACGTTCACCGCTACACCGATGAACGCCTTGGTTGCCAGCAGTTGGACGTTCTGCTGTCCAGACAGGGTCTGGATCAGGAGAGCTCCTGAGTGGATCGCCTTGGCCATCCCCACGTCCCCGCCACAGATCGACCGTAGCCAGCGCCTTATGGCGAAGGGGTTGGTCGATCCTAACGGAGCACCGTCGTCCCGCTTCATCAGCAGGAACGCCGGGCCGTCGGGGGTACGTGCGTCAGGCGGGAGCCTGGCCCCTGGACGGGGCGGGCTGGGCCCCTGAAGGGGGCTGGGCCCCTGAAGGGGGCGGGGAGGGGGACCGTCCAGGGGGGCACGCGGTCGCGCGCCGGAAGACCCCAGAGGGGGGTCGGGCGGGTCGGGGGGGTTCCGGGGGGGGGGGGGGTAGCCATCGTCGTGGCTCAGGGATGGGATTAGGGGCTAACTGTTTACGTTAATTGCCACACACGACAGAACGTGTTGGCAACTGCAAATTAACTTCTCAAGACTGGAGGGGACCTAAACCGTGGAGGAGGCCCATTGCCAATACAAAATTTGTATCTAATGAATCTACCTACTTAAAAATATATAAAGTAAACCTATCTAAGGGTCTACAACCCTGCCACACGCACGTGGTCAGGGTTCCGCACCCGGAAGCGGTGGAGGGCTGGCGAAGGCTGGCTGGAAGGCGTCCGAAGGTCCGATGTCGATGAAAGGATATGAATATGTGCAGTTTTTTTTTACCGGACCGGCCTATAGCCATTTCCCGGGTTTGGGGAAATTACTTCTGGCAATTTGCCAGGCAAAGAGTTACGTTAGTCGGTTTATGGGAACCCGAGCAAGCAAGGGAATAGGGTAGCTATTTTACGTTAAGTGAATTGTTCACAGTAAATCTAAAGTCTATCTTACGTTAAGTATTTCGTTCAAAGTCAAAGTTAAAATAAAACACGAGACACATACATACACAATATATTTCATACACACACAGAGCAGGTGACAGGCCCAGGTCGGTCTGGTCAGTGGTTGTGTGGGTGCTCGGAGTGTGCTCAACATAACTCGCCGCGGCCGGTCCCGTGGGGGTGCAATTCTCTGCCATCTAAAAGAATATACACTCCCGGGAACCGTGTGCAGCGAGTTATGTCGTGGTGCCTGGAGCACACTCCAGATCAGATCTGGTGTGACAAATCGGATCTAGTGTGGTAGTGTAGGTGCTCCGAGTGTGCTACAACTGCCGCGACACGGTCCTCAAGCGTGTGCAGAGTCATGTTGTAAGTATCTCAGGTATTGAGCACACTCGGGTGTGTGTGTGTGATAGCGTATTGTAGGTCAGTGCGATGCCGTGAGCGAGAGCCTAATCGCACTACCGGCCCCTGCACTGACCAAGGACCAAGCAATGAAGGTGTGGGGGTGTCATAGCAAGTGTTAGGTGATGCCTGTCGACCACCTGCCTGGGCCTGGGAATAATACTTGTACAGTGTCAGAGTTGATGGAGCCGTGGGGGTGCCGTCATTGCAACAACGGGAGACTGTTGCCAGTCTCCCTGGCTCCGGCGCCTCGGCGAGACCTGGTTGTGGGGTGTGTTTAGCTGGGTGAAAAGTCCTGAATAATAAAAAAAAACCAGCGTCTATAGCAAAGGGGAAAAACCTGCGCGGTGGGCCAAAAATGTGCAAGGCAAAAAACCCCTGTTATATTTGTTTAGCTAAACGTGTTTGGTAGAGATAATCTAAGAGGGGACCTATCAATACAAGATAACTATCACCTAACAGTGTAAAAAAAAGTTTGACGGGGTGGATACCGCACCGCAGCGCAGTGGACACCGCACCGCAGCGCAGTGGAATGCGCACCGCACCGCAGCGCAGCGGCCACCGCACCGCAGCGCGGCATCGGCATCTGTGATCAGGGGCGGGTGTTCATCAAACCGCCGCCAACGCAAAACCGCTCATCAGCCATCGGCGTCCCATCGCAGAAATCCCCCGCCAAATCAGCCACGTCACGAATGGTGCGGCGGCCCTCGCCGCGCGGCCGAGATCCAGCAGGGGGCCCCCGCAACAAGACACCGGCAGCCAACACGCAACCCCACGTCGGCAGCAACATGATTTAACATACTGCACCGCAGCGCAGCGGACACCACACCGCAGCGCAGTGGAGTGAGCACCGCACCACAGCGCAGCGGCCACCGCACCGCAGCGCTGCATCGGCATCTGTTATCAGGGGCGGGTGTTCAACGACTGGGCTTTGGCAAGAGCGGAGTAGAGGGGAGAGGAGGGTTGGGAGGAACATTACGTTAAGAAATGAACAACGAATTCCAATGGAACCTTTCGTTGCGCGACTGATTTGGCAGGGAATCATGCCGCCGCCAACGCAAAACCGCACACCGGCACATCGGCGTCCCATCGCAGAAATCCCCCGCCAAATCAGCCACGCAACGAAGAACCCTTCGCCGCGCGGCCGAGATCCAGCAGGGGGCCCCGCAGCAAGACACCGGCAGCCAACACGCAACCCCGCGTCGGCAGCAACATGATTTAACATACTGCACCGCAGCGCAGCGGACACCGCATCGCAGCGCAGCGCAGCGCACACTGCACCGCAACGCAGCGGCCACCGCACCGCGGAGCAGCATCAGCGTCCGTGATCAGGGGCGGGTGTTCAATTACTCGGCTTTGACAAGAGCGGAGTAGGGGGGAGAGGAGGGTTGGGAGGAGCATTACGTTAAGAAATGAACAACGAATTCCAATGGAACCTTTCGTTGCGCGACTGATTTGGCAGGGAATCATGCCGCCGCTAACGCAAAACCGCACATCAACCATCGGCGTCCCATCGCAGAAATCCCCCGCCAAATGAGCCAAGCAACGAAGAACCCTTCGCCGCGCGGCCGAGATCCAGCAGGGGGCCCCCGCAACAAGACACCGGCAGCCAACACGCAACCCCACGTCAGCAGCAGCACGATTTAACAGTTAGTCGGAAATAACTTAATGAAGTATTTTGTTGGAGGTGGTTTATTGTTTCTTGTTGAACCGTCTCAAATTGCGGCGGTAGCGGTTACGTTCAGAGGGGCTGGGGGGGGAGGGGCTATCCTGTCTTATAGGGCGAGGGAGCTGGGAAGGAGGGTGGGGGAGGGGAGGGATGGCGGGGAGAGGGTGAGGGACCGACTGTCTTCAGAGAGAGGAGGAGAGTGGGAGTTTGGGAGTTGGCGGGTGACGGCTCTGATTAGAGAGGCGTCATAGTCCTCAGAGGACTCGACCGGGGACTCCGCCAGAGATTCGGCGGGGGTGGGAGTGGGTGCCGCTGGGGCACTGCCAGAGTCCAGAAGGGACTCGGCGATGCTAGAGTCCAGAAGGGACAGAAGGGACTCGGCGATGGGGTGGGGCTCGGCCTGCTCTGCCGTCGGTGGGGGTGCACACTGCCGCCGCTGTGTCGTGGCAGGCGGTGGCACCGGTGGGGTGGACCCACTTAAGGTCCGACGGGGGGGGGCGCGCGGGTGGGGTTCGGTGGGATGGGGGCAGCAGGGGCCAGACGCTGGGGGCCAGCGCTGGGATGGGAGGTGGGGTGGGGGGGGGGACCGCCTTGCGGGCCCGGGTCTGCTCGGCGGCTGTCGCTCGGGCAGGGCAGTCACGGGACCTTGCGGGGTGGGCGGCCCCGCACGACACGCAGCGAGTGGCTGCGGTATCGCTACCGACGCATTGGGCTGTGTCGTGCGTCTCGGCGCACTTCCCGCAGATGGACTGGCGGGCGTGGCACTGACGCTGGTGGTGGCCAAACCGCCAGCAGGCTCTGCACTGCAGTGGCCCTTGGGTCCACTCCTTGACTGTGACTACTATGTAGCCACAGTAGATGCGTTCCGGGAGCTGTAAGCCCCGGAATCGCAGCCGGACCATGGGGTTGGGGCCTGGTCGCTTAGACCGCATCCGGACCACTTCTGTCACCCCCTGAGTCACGAGCTCTTGGAGGAGCACGGTCTCAGTCAGATTGCTGACTTCGGGGCACAGGATGAATCCCTGGCAGGAATTCATGTGGTCGGGGGCCGTCACCTCACAAGCCTTGTCCATGAAAGACGAGATGGCTAGGAGGGTGGCAGTCTGCTGGCCAGACAGGGTCTGAACCAGCAGAGCGCCGGAACGGATGGAGCGCGCGCTGGCCACCTCTCCGCAGAGGGCGACCAGTTGGCGGCGCACCGCGAACGGGTTGAAGTGCCTCGTGTGCACTTCGTCCTTCCTCTGAATGAGGAGGAGAGCAGGCCCGTCGGATGGGGAGGTGTTGGGGGGGAGCCAAGCTCCGGGTCGGTCCGGGCGAGGCTCCTGAGGGAAGCCGGGGGGTCCAGGGGGACCGTCCGGGGGGGGGGGGGGGGCTCGGGGCCGCGCGCCGGGACGGGAGGGGAGAGACTCCTGAAGGGGGCCGGGCGGGGGGGTCGCCATGAGGGGACGGAGGGGCGGGGAAGTCGCCATGAGGGGACGGAGGGGCGGGGAGGTCGCCATGACCGGAGGAGGGAGGGGAAAGTTTAATCATGGTGTGTCAGATTGGGAAATAGCCGGTCGGGAATAGTTCGTCGGCCTACCAATAGATGGCTCTGACTGTCGTTATCGTTATCTCCGGAACCAATGTTCGCAGCGAGACGCGCAAGGCGGCATTCGAAAGCTCTTAATGAGGCGCATCTAAAGCGTACTCAAAGTTGTCAAATTGAGGTCATATATCAGGTCAAGGTCGGGTCAAAAGTTATAAATCGAGGCATTTGAGTTTATGAGCCATACTTTCCATCAAAAGCCTTTGATTGCGAACATGATCACCCAAAGTACTCCCAAAGGTATAATACACAACCCGCATAAGCATAAGATAAAGTGAGATTGTTTGCAAAGGTCAAGGTCAAGGGCAGGTCATAAAAGGTCGCTATGCGAAGAAGATCCACGAAAGTCATGCGACACATGTTGCATGGGCTATTTTGCACGTATAATTCTATATTGATAGTCATTTACCATCTAACCTCATTTAAGTGAAGTTAGTGTCAAGCTCAGGGCAAGCTCAGGTCACATAAGTTCAAAATTTCAAATTGATCAACCTAAATACAAAAAAGCCATGTTTCTAGACCAGTTTTGTCTCAGAAATGCAGCGCTGAAATTTATGTGTCTGTATCTGGTCACTAAAAGCAAACAAACTCAGTTTCAAAATATGACGTCATGAGTTACTCATACTTTGGAGCCATAAGTCAGTCAAAAATAAAGATATTGCTTTAAAATTGGGTTTGGGTATTGTCCATATGTGGTTATCTAACATATATTCTGTTTTTTTAATGTTGGAAAATTTTGTTTTTGAGGGTATTTTTCCTTTTTTAAGGGGGGGAGGGGTCAACCCCCCCCCCGATATATAATCCGAGGTAACCATTTTGTAGCCATTTTGATTTGCTATCTTTTTATGTTTGTGTTTGTTCCACCCATTCAAGCCACTTTTTAGCACCAAGGTGCAATAGCGTGGCTAGGCTTTAACATAGATTCTCGAAATTAAAACCCTGTCAACTTTTCCGGTATTCAACTCCGAAATATTTACTCATTCACTTTTCACATAACATCATTTTTATCAATTATTTAAAAAATAAAAATAATAGTTACAAAAAAGGTGTCATACTCAGCATAGCATAAAATTTAGCACGATTTAATTTAAAATGTCACGAAGTAGACGTGCACATTCGCTAAGATAGGAACCAGTCAACTTGCTCCACTAGATTTTTTTAATTTAATTCGTGATATGCAACTGTAAATGGCGGATAGGGTTTAAGTCTGATGTGATTTATTTTTGAATGATCATATGCACTGAATAATTGTCTTTAACGCCTTATAGCTAGTTAAGAGAAATAATCCACCCTGACGAAATAAATTAAGGTAAAATGCTGCGAGGTCGGAAAAATCCATAGAAAAACCCGCGTTCAATGTTAATTTGTCCGTGCAATCACTCACAAACATGAAAATGGCGGATCGAGTTTTGGTCACAGAGGTACAGAAATGTTTCTATAGCGTAGTTAATACATCTTCCTATTGCGTGTCATAGCTAGTTAAGGCGTTTTTAGTTTCAGTGCGTCATCAGAGCGAAAACAATGCAAAAAAGTGCCCATTTCCCTATGGCGGCCGACGCTCGGGAGGCGGCGCGGGGCGCCGGCTATTTCCGCTTTTGACACACCATGATGAATAACCTAAGTTACGTTAATGTGGCACACACGGCAGAACGTGTTGCCAGCTGCAATTAATCTAAAGAATAAAGCGGGTTCTCTACCTTGCAAATTGTGGAAATTACGTTACCTACTTAAAAATATCTAAAGGCTACCTATCTAAGGGTCTAACGACCCTGCCACATGCACGTGGACAGGGTCCCGCACCCGGAAGCGGTGGAGGGCTGGCGAAGGCTGGCTGGAAGGCGTCCGAAGGTCGAAAATATGTGCAGTTTTTTTTCCCGGGCCGGCCTATAGCCATTTTCCGGGTGGGGGAGTGACATCTGGCAATTTGCCTGGAAAAGAGTTACGTTATCCGGTTTATGTGCACCCGGGCAAGCTAGGGAGAAGGGTAGCTATTTTACGTTAATTAATTACTTTAACCGGTTTATATGTACCCGGAAAAATTATTTGTTCAAAGTAAATATAATATCTAACATTACGTTAAGTATTTCGTTCAAGGTCAAATATAATATCTAGCATTACGTTAAGTATTTCGTTCAAGGTCAAAAATAAGTAAAACACGAGACACACATACATACATATTTTTATTACATACACACCCAGAGCTGGTGACAGGCCCTAGGTCGGTCTGGTCATTGGACCACCTGCCTGGGCCTGGGAATAATACTTGTACAGTGTCAGAGTTGATGGAGCCGTGGGGGTGCCGTCATTGCAACAACGGGAGACTGTTGCCAGTCTCCCTGGCTCCGGCGCCTCGGCGAGACCTGGTTGTGGGGTGTATTTAGCTGGGCGAAAAGTCCTGAATAATAAAAAACCCAGCGTCTAAGTCAAAGGGGAAAAAACCTGCGCGGTGGGCCAAAAATGCGCAAGGCCAAAAACCCTGTTATATTTGATTAGCTAAACGTGTTTGGTAGAGATAATCTAAGAGGAGACCTATCAATTCAGGATAACTATCACCTAACAGTGTTTGAAGATTTAATGTGATGCCATTTTGTTGTGTGTAATTAATAATGTTCTGTCGTTTGTCGTTGTGTACTGGGCAAGTAATAAGTAAGTGCTTGATTGTGTAGCGCGGATAACCTGGGCAATGTTGGTAATTTGGTGGCGGGAGATTCTCCATAATATAATACTGAGTAATTTTTGTATGACCGAGACGGAGGCGCGCCAATATTACCTCCTTCTCTCTACAATTCTGGTGACTAGATATAAAATGTTGGACTTTTGGCTTGATTGGATAAAGATGAAAATGCGGAGCGGCGTCCCACTCGCTCTGGCGCAGTATGCTAAGTTGAGAATTAATATAATTTAACACGTCTGATACTGGGCTTGGAAGTTGGTTTACTGAAGGTAATTCTAGGCTCAATTTCGCAAGTCTGTCGGCTTCCTCGTTTCCCGGGATACCTGCGTGTCCTGGGATCCAGAGGAATTTAATACTATTGTTTTTACTGTTTAAATACTTGATTAGCTGTCTGATTTTAAATACTATCGGGTTTCTACAGTCACTAATCGAGGAAATGGCCGTGAGCGAGGCGGACGAGTCTGTGCAAATGACTACTTCCTTAAGTTTTTCTTTTCTGACATATATTAATGCTAATAAAATGGATGACAATTCCGCTGTGTATACGCTATTTATGTCGGGAAGTCTAAAGTTATTGCTAACTGTGTTTGTGTAGAATGCACCACCGGTTCGGCCGTCGCCCCGTGAACCGTCTGTGTATATGTATGTGTATGTGTTGTGTTGTGCTTTGTGTTCGTGGAAGAGTGTGAGTGTCTCTGACGCGGTGACTGTGTTTTTGTTGTGTGTGAAGAGGCGGTGTGTGTCTGGTGTTGTGTCGAGCCAGTGAGATGTGAGTGGTGGTGTTGGCATTGTGGTGATGTGAGCGATGTTGAATAGTGTGCGTGTTTGTCTGATTCTGTGACTGATAAGCGGGTGTCGTTTTTGTAGTAGTGTTTGTCGTCTAGTGGGTGCGGGGTGATTTAAGATGTGGAATGTTGGGCGTGTGGGGTGTGAACTTGCTCTGGCGTAGAATCTAAGTAATGTGTATTTGCGTCGGCGGCAGAGTGTGGGAATGTTTGTGTCGATGTGTAAGTTTGTGGTGTTGGTGGTGCGGCAGGCTCCAGTCACGATGCGCAAGGCAGCGTTTTGGACAGTTTGCAATTTTTTAATTTGTTTGGAACATATGTCATCAAATAAGAATGCGTTATAGTTCAGTACTGGGCGTATCAGGGAAGTATATAGTTGGAGGAGAGTGGCACGATCTGCGCCCCACTCTCGACCAGCCAATGACTTCATAATATTAATTCGTCGCGTACATGTCTGCACTAAATCATTGAAGTGTGGGATGAACGAGAGACGTGTGTCTAGCGTTATTCCCAGGTACTTGAATGATTTGACAAAAGGGATAATTTGATTGTTATATTTTAATGGAATGTAGGGTTCCACATATGCGGGTTTCTTTGAAAAAATTAGAGATGCAGATTTACTTGGAGAAATTTCCAGACCCCATTGGTCGCACCATACGTTTATATCAATGAGTACTAGTTGTAACATTTTGCTGGCTTGGTCGACGCTCGGGTGCGAGAACCACACCGCCAGGTCATCAGCATACATTGCAAATTTGAGACCTTTGTCGATCTTGTTAATATTAATAAAAATGTCGTTAATCATAATTACAAATAGGGTCGGGAGAGGACCGATCCCTGTGGGACACCGTGGTCCTGATTTTGATTTGGAGAATATGTGTTGCCGCACCTTACATTAAAAGTTCTATTTTCTAAACAGTTTTTGATAAATTTGGCGAGTCGACCTCGAATTCCGGCCTTATGGACCTTTACTAGAAGTGCGGTTTTGTTGACTCTGTCAAACGCAGCTCTCAAATCAAGAAAGAGGGCAACTGTGACCTCTCTCCCTCGAAAGCCGCGCTGGACAGAGTCGATAAGACCAACTAAATTGTCCGCAGTGGAGCGACCAGGTCGAAAACCATTTTGGTGTGGGGAAAGTAAATTATTTGATTCAATGTATGTCCTGATGCGTCCATTAACCATGCGTTCGAATAGTTTACATGCACAACTAGTTAGAGAAATAGGGCGATAGCTAGCGGGAGAAGATTTGGGTTTGCGAGGTTTAATTATAGGAATTAGCGTACTATTATGCCAAGATTCAGGGAAAGTGCCATCAAACCACATGGTGTTGAAGGCTGTTAGTAAGTTGGTGAGACCAGTCTCTGTCAAGTTTTTAAAGAAAGAGTAATCAATTTTATCTGGCCCTACAGAAGTTTTACCACATTTACCGATAGCATACGCTAACTCGGAGTTGGTAAAAAGAGAGTTGTAGATTTCTACGTTATTAGAGTCAAAGCTAATAGATTGAAATTGATCATTAAGTTGGTTAGTAAAAGTTGGTGTACATTGTTGTGTTGATGATATGTTAGCGTAGTGTTGTGCAAATTGTGTCGCCACCTCTAGGGGAAGCGTGTAAGATGTAAGTGTGGGATTTTGTATGACGGTGGTCTTTTATTTGAAAACGATTTAATTAATGTCCAAATTTTTGAGAGGGAGGTAAATCGATTAAAGGTAGATGAGAATTCCTGCCAAGATTCTTTTTTTGCTTTGTCAATGATTGTTTTAGCCAAAGAGCGGGCTTTCCGTACTTCGTGTTCGTTTTCTGCAGTTATACAAGATTTAAATTTTCGAAATGCTCTTTTCCGGACGGCAACAGCTCTTTGGCATTCTGTGTTCCACCACGGGGCAGTACGCTGCCTCGGGTGGTGTTGTGTGTGTGTGCGTGTGTGTAGAATGTGCTGGTGTGCTGATGCGAGAATAGTGTTTAAAAATGTGTTAATGTCGGTCTGGGAGTCTGCGGGGTGACTAGTGTCAATGTGTTTTTGGAAGGAGGACCAGTCGGCTTTGCGAAGGTTCCATCTAGGCAGAGAGTAAAAATTTGTCTGTCCTGAAGGGACTTGGAGTTCTAAGTGAATTGGGTAATGATCGCTAAAAAGAGGGTCAGATTGTGCATTAGATGTAAAAAGAGTCGCGATGCGTGGTGTGGCGAAGGCGAGATCAATGGCGCTGTAAGTCACCTCGCCTCCTGAGTGGTGTACGTGTGTGGGTGATTGGTCGTTAAGGAAGACCAAATTATGCCGGTCCAGCAGGTCCAGCATAATTTGGCCTCGGAGAGAGTTCCGAAGGCAGCCCCACGCCCGACTATGCGCGTTGAAATCGCCCATAATCAGACATGGGGTGTTAATATTTGTAATAAGCTGGGAAAAAGAATCAATGTCTATGTCCTCAGTAGGACGGAAATAAATTGAGATAAGAGTTAGTTCTAGCTGAGCGATTTTAATATTAACGCCGACTGCGTCTAAGGTTGTTTGAAGGTCGATTTGATGATGCAAAAGTTGGTTTGAAATAAGCAAAGCCGAGCCGCCTCGGCGCGGTGATGCATTTACGTTGTTTGTATAAAGGCTATAACCGTAGATTTTAAGAGTATAATTGTTAAAGTCGGCGTCAATAAAATGGGTTTCCTGAACAGCGGCTACTAACGGATTATTATTTAAGACGTAATCTTTGAATTGCCCCCAATGGGATATTAAAGATCTAACATTCCATTGGAGGACAAATTCTGACTGGTTATTATTCATTTTTAGTCGCTGCTGTCCGGGCCGCGCCCTGCGGTCGCTCGGGTGTGCCTAGGTATGCGGGGCTTCGACCGTGACCGGGACCGGGGTGGCGGGGAGGGGGTCGGGCTCTCCTCAGTGGCCCGGGGGCGGGAGTGGGAGGAGGGGCGGGGTTGGGAGGAGGGGCGGGAGTGGGAGGAGGGGCGGGAGTGGGAGGAGGGGCGGGAGAGGGAGGAGGGGCGGGGTTGGGAGGAGGGGCGGGAGGGCGGGGAGTTGGAGCGGTAGCGCTGGTTCTGGCCGGCCTTCAGGGCGGCGGTCCGCAGGAGGGACTCGTCGTCGGACGAGAGTTCCGAAGAACGACGGGTGGTCTCCCGGCGGGGGGAGGGTCCGTCAGAGGGAGCCGGGGTGGACTCGGCTGAGCGGCGGGGCGGGTCGGGCATGGGTGGGTAGCCTGGCAAGCCGGCTCGGGGTCGGGGCAGGTCTGGCTGGGCAGCCTGCTGGTAGGGGGTTGCCTGGGGCGGGGCTTGCGGACCGGTGGTCCGGTGGGGCGGGGCCTTGGCCAGCGGCGGCCAGGTGGCGGGGTTCAGGCCTGGGGAGAGCGTCGGGGGGAAGCGGGCCTCTGTCGGTGTCCGTCTTTCGCCTCCACGAACGCCACCTGAGCAGGACAGCGCCGATACCAGGCGGCGTGGGCGTCGCCGCATCCGGCGCAGCACTTAGCTGCGGCGGTGCAACCCGTCTGTCGGGTGTTGCCCGGCACACCGACCACACGTGTGGCTGTGTGCCTGGCAGACGCTGTCGGTGTGGCCGAATCGCCAACACTTTCGGCACTGCCGGGGGGGGGGGGGGATCCAAGGGCGCACGTCTACCCTCAGGTAGCCGCAGTACACCTGGCTAGGCAATGCTAGCCCGCCGAACCTCAGGCGTACTAGTGGGTTGGGCTGCTCTTGCCTCTGGGGCCTGAGCCGCACCACCTCCACTACGCCCTGCGGCTCGAGCTCCCAGAGGATCTCCTCCTCCGAGAGGCTAGCCACCTCAGGGCACCACATGAGGCCCTCCACCGAGTTTAGGTGGATGGGGGCCTCGACGTTCACCGCTACACCGATGAACGTCTTGGTTGCCAGCAGGGGGACGTTCTGCTGTCCAGACAGGGTCTGGATCAGGAGAGCTCCTGAGTGGATCGTCCTGGCCTTTACCACGTCCCCGCCACAGATCGACCGTATCCAGCGCCTTATGGCGAAGGGATTGGTCGACCCAAACGGAGCACCGTCGTCCCGCTTCATTAGCAGGAACGCCGGGCCGTCGGGGGTACACGAGTCAGGCGGGAGCCTGGCCCCTGGACGGGGCGGGCTGGGCCCCTGAAGGGGGCGGGGCCCCTGAAGGGGGCGGGGAGGGGGGGCCGTCCAGGGGGCACGCAGTCGCGCGCCGGAAGACCCCAGAGGGGGGTCGGGCGGGTCGGGGGGGGGGGGGGGGGGGGGGGTCCGGGGGGGGGGGGGGGGTAGCCATCGTCGTGGCTCAGGGATAGGATAGGGGCTAACTGTTTACGTTAACTTGCCACACACGACAGAACGTGTTGGCAACTGCAAATAACTTCCCAAGACTGGAGGGGACCTAATCCGTGGAGGAGGCCTATTGCCAATACAAAATTTGTATCTAAAGAGTCTACCTACTTAAAAATATCTAAAGTCTACCTATCTAAGGGTCTACAACCCTGCCATACGCACGTGGTCAGGGTTCCGCACCCGGAAGCGGTGGAGGGCTGGAGCAGGCTGGCTTGTTGTCGTCCAAGGTCCGATGTCGATGAAAGGATGCGGTCGGGAGCGAGGCGGCGCGGCCGAGCGAAACACGGCGGTCCGTGAGTCCGTATGTGGTGCGTCACGCTGTGCGGCACCGGTACCGCGCCCGGCGGTCCGTTGGTGACGGTTGGGAACTCCTCCCACAGCCCGTCGAGCGGTCCTTTAACGAACTCCAGGCGGCGCAGTCCAGCCAGCTGGGCGATGGACGTGATACCAGCCGCACATATGTCGCCACTGGTTGACCGGAGCACACGCTCGCCCATGTCGATCGTCAGCTGGTAATGGGCCAGGACATCGGCGCCGAGGATTGGTGACGTCACGTCCGCGACCAGGAACTCCACGGGAATCGACGGTTGGCGAGAGTCACGACGTGCTCCACGTAGCCCTGGGTGGCGACGGAGCTGCCGTTAGCAGCGGTGAGGCGCGGAGTTGCAGTGGCGTCGATGCTGCAGCCCGGCGGCAGTTGGCTGGGCGGCAGTACGCTGATCTGCGCGCCGGTGTCGACCATCAGCGTCAGGAGTCCGTCCCTGACGTGGAGTAGCGGTGCCAGCTGTGCGCGGCCTTTGGGCGGCACCGCGTCACTCAGGCCGAGTCGTTTCCCGCCGGCCAGGAGCACGGCGGCTGACAGTTGTGGGCGTCCGCGCCAAACCGGTAGTGGTAGTAGCAGAGGTGTTGTTGCTGCTGCTGCTGCTGCTGCTGCTGCTGCTGCTGCTGTTGCGGCACTGCCGGCCGTGATCGGGACCGTGGGCGCCAGGCGCGCTGCGAGCTGCCGGAACGGGGTTCTCGATCCCGGAACCCGGCCTCCAGACGGCTGACTGCAGCGGTGAGCGAAGCCACCATGCTGCACAGTGAAGCCACGGTCCCGGCTTCGGCAGGGCCGGCGGCTGCGGCGACTGGCGGGCCGGCGGCTACGGCGGCAGGGGTCAGCGACCGGGCGGCCGCGCGGGCCGGCGGCTCGGCCGCAGGGACCGGCGGGCCGCTTTCACCGGCGCTGACGGCGTTGATAACGGCGGGGCTGGTCGCAACCATGAAGCGGTCCGCCGCCGTGGCCAGCTGGTCCAGTGGAGAGTCCTCCACGAGCAGCGACAGCGCAGCGCGGGCGGCCTGAGGCAGCCGCTGCAGAAACAGCATCCGGAGCAATTCGCTGTCCTGCGGCACATCTGCCGCGGCACCGAGCTCGGACCTCATCCGGAGGAGGAGCTGCGAGGGTCGTTGATCTCCTAGCTGCTGGTGGCAGAGAAGTTCTGTGAGCCGCGTAGCGCGCGACTGCGCCAGGCGGCTTTTCAGCGCAGCCGTCGGCACGTTGTAGCTGGGCGCCTTGGCGGTCACCACATCGCGAAC
Organism: Chirona hameri; assembly: GCA_036785665.1. Classification (NCBI taxonomy): domain Eukaryota; kingdom Metazoa; phylum Arthropoda; class Thecostraca; order Balanomorpha; family Balanidae; genus Chirona; species Chirona hameri. Next base: position 43,454 of record JAXIVJ010008955.1, read on the forward strand.
CTGTGCCGCAATAGCCATGGGCAGGTTGGCCACGAGCAGGTCAAATTTTACCGTGTCGTCGGCGATTCCGGCGACACGGCACGCACAATCAATTTGCGCCAACCAAGTTCGATCTCGTCTGCCGAGAACGGTGGCAGACGGAACGCCGCGTGCGGACGTGCTGGTCCCGTCACGGTCGGCGGCGGCGGCTCCGGCTGTGCGGCAGTCGCTTCGCCTTCAGCCATTGGTGCGCACTTTCACTGATCACGTTCGGGTCACACTTTAGCGCGCGTTGTGTGCTAACGTTCGTCGTTGTTCAGCGTTATATACACATACGGTACGTCTACCAACTGATATTTTCAAGAGCACACGAATGCGTCTGAGAGAGGGACGCGGCCGGAAGGAAGGATGGAAAAGCACGCGGCCTGAATAAGAACATATTATAAGAGAATGCAAACGAATGATAGATTACGAAGATAATTAATATTAGACTATGCTATTTAAACGAAGAACATTTGCGGTGGAGAATTACTGAAAGCGAAGAAATACATAAAATATATACATAATAACATATTTATGCCTGTTGGCGGCGCTGCCGTCGCAGCGGCGGTGGCCCCCAGCCAGAGCAGAAGGCACTACCATATCTATCTATCTATCTATCCTTATCTATCTATCTATCTATCTATCTATCTATCTATCTATCTATCTTATATATATATATATATAATATATATATATATAATATATATAGACTGGTCTCGTCTCAATCTCCACAATCACTGCTAGTCGCTCTTCAACTTATATTAACTTCAACCTGCCACGGTCACAGCTGACACGAGCAACAACGCTGCGGGTAAGGAACCGCGCGCGCAGAGCTCGCGCGGTCACGGCCAGAATCGAATGCGCCCCGCGACCCCAGCCGGCGCCGGGTCGCGGCCCGTCTGCCCCCGGCAGGCAGGCAACCCGCAACGCGCAGTCACCGTTTTTTTTTTTTTTTTTTTTTTTTTTACCCGGACGGCCTATAGCATATCCGGTTTTGGGAAAGTACTTCTGGCAATTTGCCAGGCAAAGAGTTACGTTAGTCGGTTTATGGGAACCCGAGCAAAAAAGGGAATAGGGTAGCTATTTTACGTTAAGTGAATTCTTCACAGTAAATCTAAAGTCTATCTTACGTTAAGTATTTCGTTCAAAGTCAAAGTTAAATAAAAACACGAGACACATACATGCACAATATATTTCATACACACACAGAACAGAATACTTGTACAGTGTCAGAGTTGATGGAGCCGTGGGGTGCCGTCATTGCAACAGCGGGAGACTGTTGCCAGTCTCCCTAGCTCCGGCGCCTCGGCGAGACCTGGTTGTGGGGTGTGTTTAGCTGGGCGAAAAGTCCTAAATAATAAAAAACCCAGCGTCTAAGGCAAAGGGGAAAAACCTGCGCGGTGGGCCAAAAATGCGCAAGGCAAAAAACCCCTGTTATATTTGTTTAGCTAACGTGTTTGGTAGAAATAATCCTAAGAGGGGACCTATCAATACAAGATAACTATCACCTAACAGTGTAAAAAAGGTTTGACAGGGTGGATACTGCACCGCAGCGCAGTGGACACTGCACCGCAGCGCAGCAGCCACCACACCGCGGCGCAGCATCGGCGATTGATCTGGTTTGCAGGGAATCATGCCGCCGCCAACGCAAAATCGCACATCAGCCATCGGCGTCCCATCGCAGAAATCCCCGCCAATCAGCCACGCCACGAGAGCCACGGCCAGAAACCCTCGCCGCGGGGCCGAGATCCAGCAGGGGGCCCCCGCAACAAGACAACCGGCAGCCAACGCGCAACCCCACGTCCGGCAGCAACATGATTTAATATACTGCACCGCAGCGCAGCGGACACCACACCGCAGCGCAGTGAGTGAGCACCGCACCGCAACGCAGCGGCCACCCACACCGCAGCGCAGCATCGGCATATGTATATCAGGGCGGGTGTTCAATACTCGGCTTTGGCAAGAGCGGAGCAGAGGGGAGAGGAGGGTTGGGAGGAGCATTACGTTAAGAAATGAACAACGAATTCCAATGGAACCTTTCGTTGCGAGACTGATTTGGCAGGGAATCATGCCGCCGCCAACGCAAGACCGCACATCTACCATCGGCGTCCCATCGCAGAAATCCCCCCGCCAAATCACAGCCGCGCAACGAATTTCGCCGCGCGGCCGAGATCCAGCAGGGGGGGCCCCCGTAACAAGACACCGGCAGGCCAACAAGCAGCCCACGTCGGCAGCAGCGTGATTTTAACATAATTTAACATGCTGCACCGCAGCGCAGCGGACACTGCACCGCAGCGCTGCAGCCACCGCACCGCGGCGCAGCATCGGCGTGTGATCTGTTTGGCAGGGAATCATGCCGCCGCCAACGCAAAAATCTCACATCAGCCATCGGCGTCCATCGCAGAAATCCCCCGCCAAATCAGCCACGTCACGAACGCACCCGGCCATTCGCCGCGCGGCCGAGATCCAGCAGGGGGGCCCCCGAAACAAAACACCGGCAGCCAACACGCATTTCCACGTCAGCAGCAGCACAATTTAAAGGTTAGTCAGAACAACTGAATGAAGTATTTGTTGGAGGTGATTTATTATTTCTTGTTGAACCGTCTCAAATTGCGGCGGTAGCGGTTACTTTCAGAGGGGCTGGGGTGGGGGGGGGGGCTATCCGGTATTATAGGGCGAGGGAGCTGGGAAGGAGGGTGGGGGAGGGGAGCGATGGCGGGGAGAGGGACCGACTGTCTTCAGAGAGAGGAGGAGGGTGGGAGGTTGGGAGTTGGCGGGTGACGGCTCTGATTAGAGAGGCGTCAGAGTCCTCAGCGTCAGCGTCAGCGTCAACGTCAGCGTCGGAGGACTCGACCGGGGACTCCGCCAGAGATTCGGCGGGGGTGGGAGTGGGTGCCGCTGGGACACTGCCAGAGTCCAGAAGGGACTCGGCTGAGATGGGGTGGGGCTCGGCCTGCTCTGCCGTCGGTGGGGGTGGGCACTGCCCGCCGCTGTGACGGGGCAGGCGGTGGCGCCGGTGGGGTGGACCCACTTGAGGTCCGACGGGTGGGCGCGGGTGGGGTTCGGTGGGATGGGGGCAGCGGGGGCCAGACGCTGGGGCCAGCGCTGGGATGGGAGGTGGGGTGGGGGGACCGCCTTGCGGGCCCGGGTCTGCTCGGCGGCTAGCGCTCGGGCAGGGCAGTCACGGGACCATGCGGGGTGGGCGGCCCCGCACGACACGCAGCGAGTGGCTGCGGTGTCGCCACCGACACATTGGGCTGTGTCGTGCGTCTCGGCGCACTTTCCGCAGATTGACTGGCGGGCGTGGCACTGACGCTGGTGGTGGCCAAACCGCCAGCAGGCTCTGCACTGCAGTGGCCCTTGCGTCACTCCTTTACTGTGACTACTATGTAGCCACAGTAGATTGCGTTCCGGGAGCTGTAAGCCCCGGAAACGCAGCCGACCATGGGGTTGGGGCCTGGTCGCTTAGACCGCATCCGGACCACTTCTGTCACCCCCTGAGTCACTAGCTCCTGGAGGAGCACGGTCTCAGTCAGATTGCTGACTTCGGGGCACAGGATGAATCCCTGGCAGGAATTCATGTGGTCCGGGGCCGGTCACCTCACAAGCCTTGTCCATGAAAGACGGGATGGCTAGGAGGGTGGCAGTCTGCTGGCCAGACAGGGTCTGAACCAGCAGAGCGCCGGAACGGATGGGGCGCGCGCTGGCCACCTCTCCGCAGAGGGCGACCAGTTGGCGGCGCACCGCGAACGGGTTGGAGTACCTCATGGTAACTCCGTCCTTCCTCTGAATGAGGAGGAGAGCAGGCCCGTCGAGTGGCGAGGTTTTTGGGGGGGAGCCAAGCACCGGGTCGGTCCAGGCGAGGCTCCCGAGGGGAGCCGGGGGTCCAGGAGGACCGTCCGGGGGGGGCAGACCCCTGAAGGGGGTCGGGTGGCCTTCGGAAGGAAGCCGGGGGGTGGCCGCGCGCCGGGACGGGAGGGGAGAAGACTCCTGAAGGGGGCCGGGCGGGGGGGTCGCCATGAGGGGACGGAGGGGCGGGGAAGTTGCCATGAGGGGGGCGGAGGGGCGGGGAGGTCGCCATGACCGGAGGAGGGAGGGAAAGTTTATTAATAACCTAAATTACGTTAACGTGGCACACACGGCAGAACGTGTTGCCAGCTGCAATTAATCTACAGAATGAAGCGGGTTCTCTACCTTGCAAATTGTGGAAATTACGTTACCTACTTAAAAATATCTAAAGGCTACCTATCTAAGGGTCTAACGACCCTGCCACAAGCACGTGGACAGGGTCCCGCACCCGGAAGCGGTGGAGAGCTGGAGAAGGCTGGCTAGAAGGCGTCCGTAGGTCCGATGTCGATGAGAGCAGTCACAAGGCGGTGAACGCCGGGCGGCGAACGCCGGCCGCCGCCCGCCCCGGCTATACTCGATGCGCCAAAAAAAGAAGAAATTCACAAGATCACAAAATTAATCGCCCACACTCAGCAAACGCCGAGCAACAATCCGCGAACAGCACAGCGACCGCCAAGTTCAGGCCAGGACCGTCACAAGGCCGGAGCGACGTCACCAAGCGGCGGTGACAGAGCGGCAACATCCAAGCGGAGGCGACATCGCAGCTGGGAACGCAGAACAGCGCAGCGCGCGCAGAGTAGCGAGGCGCAGCGCATAGCAAGCGAGGCGCAGCGCAGAGCAGCAAGTCGCGGCGCAGAGCAGCGAGGCGCAGCGCAGAGCAGCGAGGCGCAGCGCAGAGCGCGAGGCGCAGCGCAGAGCAGCTAGGCGCAGCGCAGATCGGTAGAAGCGCACCAGCTGCACCAGCCGCTGGAGCGCAGCTCGGTGAGGCGCATCCGTCGCGCCAGGGCATGGCAACATCAATCACGTCAGCAGACGTCAGCAGACATCAACAGACAGCCGATCAGCAACGGATCAGCAGCAGACTCCAGCAGACGTCAGCAACCAGCTCAGCAGCCGCAACACTGCGGGCAGCTCTCGCGACGGGGATTACAAACGGCACGATACTATTAAACTACACCCAAGCGATAGCCAGCAGCACAAATCAGAATAGATCAGCAAATTCAATAGACACAAATACGTTCACCACCTCATGCAGCAAAAGAAGCAGAGGTTTGCCTGGTGCCTTTATGCGCTCAAAAACAAACATAAATACATTGCTGTGTTCTGGCCTGATGATGAGGCGGTTATGGTGTTGGGAAAGGATGAATGTGTGTTCCATCCAGAGGCTGCAATCTTCGCGCTAATGGTGCTCTGCATTATCCCCGTTAGCAAGGAACCAAGTAACTTCGTCGTGGTCACTCAGACGTCACATGGATGCCACACCAGTATCAAACGCGTCAATATGCCTCAGTTACAGCACACCAAATCCAAACAACGACCGACTTCGAACAGGCACAGCATAAAGGACATGACAAAGGTCACAGAAACAAGATAATTGCGCCGTCAGTCACATCATGTGGGAACAAATCGATCAACGGGCTGTGACACTCTAGAACTCCGTCGCGGCGCTGGTACAGGTGTCAAACTCATGCCGAACTCAGGTACAGCTTCAGTCATTTCGGACACACCAAGAGCATCAGGCACAGTGTCAGCCGACTTCAGTGTCACTGGAGGGACTCCAGTGGTGGACTCGGCTCCAGTAACCGACTCGCCCGTTAGCACATCACTGTCAGTCACGCTCGCCAAACCGTCGCTGGCTTCTGCTGAGTCCTGAAACAGCTCTATCACAGCTGGCACAGTATCACAGTTGGCACGGACGGGACACAGTCATCACTACCCCGAGCCAGCCACACAGTCGGTGTGGGCCACACAGTCTGCGTGGGGCCACACGACACGCTCACAGACCCCTGCCGGCCGACGCTGAGCCAGCCAGGTCACCAGTCAGAACGGCATCTGCAGGACCAATCTCGCGACTTGGCCGGAGTCTGGCGCTGAAAACGTGAGGTCACAGGTCGGAAACTGGAACTATAGGGCCGTCAGGTCTGGGCTTCAACCTGTTATGGTGAACAAAAACCGGCTTTCTGCTACCCAGCAGACGAACCCTATAATTGAGGTCAGACAGCTTGGCAGTCAGTGTAGTATTCACCACGCGGTACCACACTTTTGAACAAATAAACATGGATCACCTACTTCAAACTGATGCTGTGTTAGCTTCTTCTCGTACAGTTTTTTGTTGCGCTGATGTCGGCTGTTGGACACCTGGATCGAGATGTCATGAGTTAATTTGAGACGCTTTGTTAGTTTTTCGAGGTACTCAGTCACAGTGGGAGTTTTTGTCATAGTTGATGGAACCTGAAATTGGAGCGTAGCAGGCATCCTCGGATTCCTTCCGAAGAGCATGAAATAAGGCGAATGACCAAGCGAAGAATGCACGTTAGCCCGATACCCCAACATAAGCAGCGCAGATGGACGTCCCAGTCATCATGATTACACGTCCAAAAACTTGGCAAGCTGCTCAAGATCGTCCGCATCATGCGCTCACACTTTGCGTTACCCTCAGGGTGGTAAGGCGAAATCTTAGATTTATCAATGCCCAACAGATGACACATCTCCACAATCAAAGTTCCTGTGAAATTGGCAGCGTTATCAGAGTGAATGCGTCTCGGACAGCCAAATCTGGCAACAAACTGGTTGACCAGCACGTCTGCAACTGTGGTTACCTTCATATCAGGAACGGGGAACACCTCGCACCACCTGGTAAAATGGTCAACAACCACTAGCAAGTGGCGATTACCCTGTGCCGTGGTCGGGAGCCCAGACAGAAAATCGACAGTCTCAAGTGGTTCCTCCGCGTACAACTCGCCCATTGGTGCCCTTGGTCGTGGCACAGGGGTAGCACGAGTGTTACAGCGTTCACATCGGCTGCAGAAATCTTTAACCGTCTCGTCCATCTGGGGCCACCAAAACTCACGTCTAGCGGTAGCCGTCAGCGCCTCGGCACCGTAATTGCCTCCAGCCGGACCAGCATGCAGCGAGGTCCAGCCGGACCAGCATGCAGCGAGGTCAACACGCCGGGGGTATCAGCTGCTGTGGTACGACCAGCTGCAACTGCTCCTCTCCGCCTGCACACGCTCGATACACACGGAACACTACACCATCAAGTATTTTGAGACGGTGCCACTGTCGCAGCAGTGCCACCGCGCCAGGCACCACACTTGTAGATCTCGGTCGCTTACCTGCAGGACAGGTGTCTCGCGATGTCTGCTATCGCAGATCCTGGTCCTGCTCGTGACGCAGGAACCCGTTCGACCACGAATTGACAGACCACTCTCTGGGTACTCTCTCACCTGACGTCTGGGTCTCTGCGTCGCACGTCACTGGTGGCCGTCTGCTTATCACATCGGCCGGCACATTCTCAGAACCCGGCCGGTACACAATCTCAAAGTCAAACTCGGACAGGATTTCAAGCCACCTCGCCAGCATGCCTGTGGGGTTCCTGAAATTAATCAGCCAGCGCAGACTAGCGTGTCAGTCCCTCAGCTCGAAGTGCTTAACCGAGTAAGTAATGGCGAAAATGCTGCTACAAAAAACAACACAAGCCAGCAACTCCTTTCGTGTCGTACTGTAATTGCGCTGTGCCTTGGACAGTCTGTGGGACGCAAACGCAATCACTTTGTCCTCACCATCCTGCCTCCTGGAAAAGGGTGGCGCCAATGCCAACGTCAGAAGCAATCAGTGTCCAGCCTGAACCTGCCAGCGCCAGTTGAAAACCATGGAAATGTGACAACAGGTGCACTGGCTAGCGCACACTTCAGCTGATCAAATGCACCCCTGTTCTCGGTCACACCACTGAAACTCTTCGAGTCTTTGTGCGTCAGCTGGAAACAAAGTAGCGGCTATTTCGGCGAAATTGCGCACAAATTTCCTGAAATACGAGGCCAGTCCACAAAAAACTCGACAGCTCTTTCACCGTCCGAGGGTTAGGCCAATCTACCACTTTCGCTACCTTCTCAGGATCAGTTGCTATGCCTTTGCTCGACACAGCATGTCCCAGAAACTTTACCTCTTTGCAGAACAACGAACACTTTTCAAATTGAGTGTCAGACCTGCACTCTGAAGCCTCTGCAGCACCCTGTCAAGCTTGGTCACCACATCTTCCACCCCCCTCAACCATGGACAACAATATCATCGAAATAATGGACACAATCCTGAGGGCGTGATGTCTCCCAGTACAACGGTCGAGGAGGCGAGCACAGGTCGCCGGTCCACCTGCCAAACCAAAAATCATACGTTGAAACGATACGATCCGTATGGAGTTGTAATGGTAGTCTTGTCTCTGTCTTTCTCATCACACCAATCTGAAAATACGCACTGTTCATGTCCAGTTGACAAAATGTGTCCGAACCAGACAGCGCGTCCAACGTATCATCAATACGCGGAATCTGGTACACGGAAACTTTGCTACAGGCATTCAGGACGTCTCAAGTCGGCAACTCAGTCGAAAACTTCCCCACTTTTCTTTTTCACCATCACAATAGGCGATGACCAGGTTCCGTTAGACTCCTCGAGAATCCCCTTGGTCCACCCAGCTCTCGGATCTGCGCCTTAACCTCGGCTGCAAGGTGTGGCGGGACACGTCTAGGAACCTGTCTAATGGGTGGGTGGTCAGCAGTATCAATCTCATGAGTGACAACGTCGGTATAACCGATATGGCGTCAAACATTTCCGCATATCTCGATAACAGCTTGTGAACTTCTCTGGCGCTGGTCATCTGTAAGAAGGGACTGGTCCAGCTTAGTCAATTTGACCACATCAACCTCTTTGGGAGCCGTGAACCTCGGGCGCCTGCTCTACAAAGGCCCCCCTCAACTGAAGCCAAGTCACGCTTTTTGAAGACTGTGACCGGCTCCGCCGTCACGTTCCGCACCATCACAGGCACCACGGGCACGGTCAACGTTCACCACAGCACCGCACACCACTTGAACACCGCACAGGCACTCTCCTGGCTCGATCAGTACGGGGCCGACATAGTCACAGTTGGGCACGTAAACCTTTCAGCATCACCTCACTGCCAGGTGCAATCACCTGGTCACAGCTCAGAGACACACGGCCCAGGCAGACTGCCTGCGCTGAAACTGAGCGGACAGACATGGTGGGTGCCAACACAAGACGCTTGGTACTTAAATCTATGACGCACGGGCAGTGCTGCAGAAAATCGACTCCCAATAAGCATGGCACATCAATCGCATCAGACACAAAGAGAGGCAGGGGATACGTCACACCACCGACTTGGAATGGCACAACAAATCGTCCCAACAAAGGCAATTCCTCTTTTGACGCAGTCTTTGCAGTCACACTGGTCTGTTTCAGGGTCACATTCGGGAGCACATCAAGCAGTGAGCTATGCAAAATGCTAATCGAACTGCCAGTATCAAGCAGACACTCACACTTGACACCAGACACGTGTCCAGTAATGCGCATCGTGTCAGTGATTGGGATTGTCCTCTCATCTTCCCTTACTGGGTCCGACCGTTGCCCTCCCTGCTGACGACCGGACCCGGGACCGTTTTCCCTGACCGCTGTCTGGGCACACCTTGGCAACATGACCATTTCCACCGCACACAAAACACTTACAAGCTTCGCAGACGGCACCTGCTACGGACGTGGCCGGCATGACCACAGCAATAGCACACCACAGGGGAACTGACATCACCACTCGCACGCCTGTCAGGAGCGGGAGGGGTCCGGCCCGGACTGATCACCGCCTCCAAGCGGGCCTCGAGCTCGGGCAACCCGCCGAGTCAGCGCGTCAAC